>JAXQJP010000099.1:0-35976 GCA_037042015.1 Furcasterigmium sp. R96-07A1
GACTCAGTACTACTATAGGTAGTAAGGTAGGCACCTACCAGTACTGGCGTAGCGCCAAGAGCGGCAATCTGTAGTGAACCTCAGCGGTCTGGGCGGTCTGGGGATAGGCTACTGTACCTAGTAAGTTCAGGTCCTTGGGCTTCTCTCCAACATGCCCCGGTAGCGGGTGCCCGTGCTCCGTCGTTCCTAACAGATCAGACCCTCGTGAACCTTCTATTTTTACTGTCTTTCTAAATAGAGCATACCTTAGTTCACGACCCTATCTGTTTTACCTGGTTTTAAGGGCCGATCTAGGAGGCAATCCAGGGGGTTTCTTTCCAATTCTGACACTCGCGCTCTACCGCCTCGGTGAGGTGCGTCGCCACCTGCCTCATCGGTGCACTGGAGCTAGGTACTTAAGTAAGGTAGGGTCCAGCACCCCCACCTCACCACTCCGCCTCGCTAGCGCTGGACTACGGGGCCCTATCAGGTGAAAGCCGCTGCAGACCGACCTGGGCTATCTGAATCGTAAGTAGGTTTTTCACTTCCCGAGTTTCTCAGGTTTCTTTAAGACGCCGCCACCCGCCACCACAGTCTGCAACCCGTCTTCTTTTCCATCATCAACATTGAGAGAGAACACTCGCACCCCTCTGCTCAGCACGCTCATAGTTCGGATCGAAAGCAATCACTGTTACAACCACACAAGCTGTTCTTGACGTCCTTTTCGTCAAGAAAAAAACAACCTTGGTCCCTCTCCGACTTGATGGAGTTTGCCTCTGTCCAGCACCTGCTCCGCGTTGTCGTATGTGCTTCTGCATACATGCGACAGCTCACCACGACCCCCAGATAGAAACACCACGCCATTTCTCAGCCATACAAACAACCTCCTAGTCGCGAGACTTGTGTATCTATCCTCGAAATGGGTTCAAAGAAAGCCCAGCAGCTCGACGCAGGTCACGTCAGCGGGCAGTCCAACCGGCCCCTGACCAGGCCTGCGCACTGCTTGACGCTGGAGCAGGTTGTCCAGGAACTCCAGGCCGACAAGACCAGTGGTCTGTCTGCCGAGGAGGCTAGCCGCCGCCATACCGAGTATGGCAACAACGACCTCGGCGAGGCCCAGACTGCCTCTGTTACGCGCATCCTCATCGCTCAGGTCGCCAACGCCATGACCATGGTCCTGATTCTCGCCATGGCCGTTAGTTTCGGAATTGAAAGCTGGATCGAAGGTGGTGTCGTTACTGGCGTCATCCTGCTCAACGTCGGTACGTCAACATCCTCGCCGCACCAACAAGGTCATCCTCGAGGGAGTGCCGCATTTTTACTGACGTCACAATTTCAGTCGTTGGATTCTTCCAAGAGTACAGTGCCGAGAAGACGATGGACTCTCTTCGTTCTCTGAGCTCTCCTACAGCCCGCGTTATTCGCAACGGCGCTTCCCAGGTCATCCCGTCCGCTGAGATCGTGCCTGGCGACCTAATCGAGCTCAAGACTGGTGACACGATCCCCGCTGATGTCCGGTACGTAACGAACATCCTTGTCCCGTGATCCAATCTAACGCTCGTCTGCAGTGTGTTCGAAGCTGTCAACTTTGAGACTGACGAGGCCCTCTTGACCGGCGAGTCCCTGCCGGTGCGAAAGAGGGAGGAAATGACCTTCGAAGACAACACTGGCCCTGGTGATCGCCTCAACGTCGGCTATAGCTCCTCCAACGTCACCAAGGGCCGCGCAAAGGGTCTTGTCTTCGCAACTGGCATCTACACCGAGATCGGCGCCATCGCCTCCCAGCTCCGCGAGAAGGAGACCAAGGTCCGCCCCGTCAAGAGGCGCGACGATGGCACAGCCAAGCCCCACCGTTACCTCGAAGCTTACACTCTTACCGTCACCGACGCCATCGGAAGATTCCTGGGCCTCAACGTCGGCACGCCGCTCCAGAAAAAGCTGTCCAAGCTCGCCGTCCTTCTCTTCTTCATCGCTGTTCTGTGTGCCATCATCGTTCTCGCAGCCAATGAGTTCCACGCCACCCAGGAAGTTATCATCTACGCTGTCGCCACCGGCTTGTCGATGATTCCCGCCAGTCTGGTGGTCGTGCTCACGATTACGATGGCAGCAGGCACGAAGCGCATGGTCAAGGTATGTTACACCCCTGGTTCTCTCGGTTTCAAGAGCTTTCACTGACTCGCTGTCACAGAGGAACGTCGTGGTGAGGAACCTCAAGTCTCTCGAGGCCCTCGGCGCCGTGACCGATATTTGCTCCGACAAGACAGGCACCCTGACTCAGGGTAAGATGGTCGCTCGTGGTGCTTGGATGCCTTCCCAAGGCACGTTCACCGTCGAGAAGTCGACGGCACCAGTCGACCCAACTGTCGGTGATGTCCGCTTCCATTCCTCAGCGCCTGCTCGCATTGATCTCAAGGCTGCCGGTGAGGCATGTGGCGGCATCATCCAACCTGGCGAGCATGCCTCGTCCATGCCCGCCACTTCCAGCCTCCATCAATTCCTCAACGTTGCCTGCCTTGCCAATCTGGCAACCGTCAGCAAGAACAAGGAAGATGCCTGGGAGGCCCGTGGCGATCCCACCGAAATTGCGATCCAGGTCCTGGCCAGCCGCTTCGGATGGAACCGTGTTGCTCTCACCGGAGACGAAAAGTCCGACTGGAGCGATGTTGCCGAGCTGCCCTTCGATTCCGATGTCAAGCGCATGTCTGTTGTTATGAAGCACAAGGATGGCAGTCACCACGCTTTCACCAAGGGCGCCGTCGAACGTGTCATCCAGATTTGCACCAAGTATGCCGCAGATGAGTCCGGCGAGCTTGTAAGCATCGAGGGTTTCCAGGACACCATTCTTGAGCACATGCAGGCTCTGGCAGGTCTTGGTCTCAGAGTCCTCGCCCTCGCCAGCAAGCCTTTGCCTGGCGAGGTCAAGTACAATGACCAGGGTGAAGTGGACAGGGCGTCAATCGAGTGCGACCTGGTCTTCCGAGGCCTTGTCGGCCTGTACGATCCTCCTCGCCCCGAATCTGCGCCCGCTGTTCGGCAATGCCACGAAGCCGGTATTGAGGTACACATGCTCACTGGTGATCACCCTGAGACCGCCAAGGCCATTGCCATCGAGGTTGGTATCCTGCCGTCGAGGATGCATCTGGTTGCCCAGGACATTGCGGCCTCAATGGTTATGACTGCGACTCAGTTCGACGCCCTTTCGGATGAAGAGGTCGACCAGCTCCCTGTTCTGCCGTTGGTCATCGCGAGATGTGCTCCAAGCACCAAGGTCCGCATGATTGAGGCTCTGCATCGTCGTGGTCGCTTCTGCGCAATGGTGAGTTTTCCGTGCACCCCCACAGCATATGACCATGTTCTAACTGCATCAAAACAGACTGGTGACGGTGTCAACGACTCTCCTTCTCTTCGCCGTGCCGACGTCGGCATTGCGATGGGCATGGCTGGTTCTGATGTTGCCAAGGTACGTGTTCTCTGCAACTTTTGTGTTGTCGTAGTTGGGCTTCTCATCTTGAAGCGCTCTCGATGTGCAACAGTCTCTTGAGTTCTTGTACAGCATATACTGACCTTTAAAAAAGGACGCCTCGGATATTGTTCTTTCTGACGACAACTTCGCTTCGATTCTGGCTGCTATTGAAGAAGGTCGCCGTATCTTCGACAACATCCAAAAGTTTGTTCTTCACGTTCTTTCCGAGAACGTTGCTCAGGCTGGTACTCTCCTCGTGGGTTTGGCTTTCAAGGACAGCACCGGTCTGTCCGTCTTTCCCCTTGCCCCCGTACAGGTTGTCTGGATCATCATGGCGACCTCTGGACTTCCTGATATGGGTCTTGGGTTCGAACGCGCTGTTCCGGACATTCTCTCGCGCCCTCCCCGCTCGCTGAAGGAGGGCATCTTCACATGGGAGTTCCTCACCGACATGATTGTCTACGGCCTATGGATCACCGCACTTTGTCTGGCGAGTTTTGTTCTGGTTGTCTACGGATTCGGCAACGGAAACCTGGGTGACCGGTGCAACGAGACCTATTCCGATTCGTGCAACCTCGTCTTCCGCGCCCGCGCAACCACCTTTGCCTGCCTCACCTGGTTCGCATTGTTCCTGGCCTGGGAGATGGTTGATACGAGGCGATCGTTCTTCCGTATGCAGCCCGGGTCGAAGCGTTACTTGACGCAGTGGATGTTTGACGTTTGGAGGAACCAGTTCCTCTTCTGGGCCATCATCGCCGGCTTCGTCACCCTCTTCCCTCTCTTGTACATCCCCACCCTGAACACCGTCGTCTTCAAGCATCACCCCATCTCTTGGGAGTGGGGCATCGTGTTCATCGCCGCCTTCCTCTTCTTCCTCGGCGTCGAGGCCTGGAAGTTCGCCAAGAGGGTCTACTTCCGTCACCAGCACACCAAGCAGGTCGGCAGGGACTGGAAGGACATGGACATTGAGGAGCGCGTGTTCGGACGCTACTTTGGTAACAACTCCACGAGCGGCGACAGTGGCGTCGTCTCTGGCCAGCAGGAGAAGACTCAGTAAGACTGCTCCTGTGGCAGACCCTCCCCGGTGAGAGGAGCGCGTCGGCTTGCTGGCCATCACTGGCCTAACTGATCTTTTGATCATCACGTTCTTTACTATGATATTTAGCGGGGCCTGGCCGACTAGGCAGGCCTCGCATGCGGTCTATTTCGTTGACAGATGACGCACGGCTTGTGCTGGAAATTTGAGAAGATGGTATGTGATTGGGGCAGCATTATAGGCATGGCGTAGAAAAGAACAAAAAAAAAATTGAAAATTCAAAAACGTATCACTCGAGAACACGGCGTGACCAAGAAGATGCATTGTGGTATGGTTTCATATCCAGCTCGGTAACGCAACACGTCAACCTCTATATACCACGGGTAATCGCAGACTGGTGTCCTGGGTCCAAGTTCCTATGACCCCCAGGGCGTCATGCCTCTCCCGTGTGAACTCGCAGGACGCTTACTAAATAATTCAGCTTAGTCTCAGCGTGCGAAGCTTTCGCAACGTTTTCGAACGCCATCGCGACATCGGCCGGATCAGTGAGAAGCCGGGCCTGGGTGATGAGCAGCTCAAAGACGACGACGGAGCAGTCTGACTCGCAGATGTAGCGGAAAGTAGGCGTCCCGCCGATGGTCTCCGGTATGGGGAAGACCTCGATGAGGAGCTGGCGCAGACACCAGTGCGGGTAGTCGTCGTCGTTGACGTTGGCTACGATCCAGCGCAGCAGCCTGTCGACGGCGGCCTCGTCCTTGCGGATGTGCTCGTCCTGGGCGGCCTTGTCCCCGATTAGCATGGAGACGTGGAACATGAGGGAGAAGACGAGGCGGTGCCAGGGCGAGCCGGGCGTGACGCAGGGCTTGGCGATGAGGGCATCTGCGAGGGCCAGGATGGCTGACTCTTGCCGCACGCGCTCGTAGCTGTCGAGACAGCCTGCTTCCGCGAGGCACTTGGCAGCGGTGACGACGGATTTGTACGTGATGCTGCCCGCGCTCGCACTCTCGTCTACCGACGCGAAGTCGACGATGACATGGCTGATGAACCTCTCCCAGCACTGGCTGAGGGCTTCGTCGTAGGTGGAGCCGCCGCTGAAACCGCCGCTGTAAGCAACCATGGAAATGAGCTCGATGTAGACGTGACGGTCGAGGGCCTGGTCGAAGGCGGGGTGCGCTGTGCTGTGACCTCCCCATTCGCCCCGTGGACAGCCTTGGATGTAGGTGTTGAGGAAGATCGTTTCCAAGGGGGTCAGGCCCTCGAGATTGTAGATTGGTAACTCGTCGCCGAGGATGCGCAAGAGTTCTAGGTTGGCCGAGAAGTTCAGGCAGTGGAGGGGCGAGTTGCCGTTGTCATCGACTTCACGGAGGTCTGCGCCGCCTACTCGCAGCATTGCGAGGAGGACGTCGCTTCCCCATTCAACAGCGGCGTGGCTTAGGAGGACTCTATCCTCTGGCTGGACCCCTTCGTGGTGGCATTGAGTGAATTCCTTCCGCGAAGGGCAGTGGGATAAGAGTTGGTAGGCTCCTGCGAGAAAATCGCCCGTAACGTTTCTGCGGGCGCGGGGACTGCACCTGATCTGGAGCAAGGGGTAGATGATGGCCTGCGCCGTCGGGGTGCGCCCGTTGATCATGCGCGACTGCATGTTCTGCTCCATCAGGGGGTCGTGTAGGATGAGCCAGTCCAGTATGGCACAGTCATTGTTGGCGGCAGCGAAGTGCCAGATATTCCGGCCGTCCCCGTCTCTGTCCGCTGTGCTGGCGCCGTGGTTGATCAGCTCTTCCAAGACCGGCACGGACTCGGCGAGCAGCACAGGGGTCCGGCCTGCAGCGTCCTGGACGTGGACGTTGGCGCCAGTGCGGACGAGGAGCGACACGAGAAGGAGAGAGTCGTCCGCTACGGCCGAGTGAAGAAGACTGATATGATCCACCTCATCTGCACCCCATTGTTCGTCATCGTCCTCAGCCCAGGTTGCATAGGACATGTTGGGATTCCAGCGGGGATCCTGGGTAAGCCTAATGACGGTCTCTTCGTGCGATAGCCGGATGGCTCGCCTGACCATGGCTGAGTACTTAAAATCTGTCATGTTGTGAAGCGGACGAAGCTTGCCGATCTCTACCAAGGGCGGGTGAAAGCGTCCCATCATTTGCCAAACGTCTTTCAGAAAGTCGGAGAAGAGAATGCTGTCAAAGGCGTGTATGAAGCCATCGAAGATGGTTGGCAGCACGTGGGTCATGAAATCATTGATTGCGGCAGGACTCATGAAGTCGAGACCATGTTTAGCGATGCCCTCTGTGAGAAACATCCTAAAGGCGTCGTCATCTTCGAAGTCGAGGTCGTCCTTGGGCGGGGGGTACATGCGCCTGAACAGCTTATGTGAGCCCAGTCGCAGGCAGACCAGCAATGCCAGTGACTGGACCGAGGGCCCCGCAGAGAATCGCGGTCTGGTAACGTTGAGCCCGGCTGCGCCTGCGTCAATGATCACTTCGATCGTCTCCTGGTGTGCGATGCTGGGGCAGTTGGCCTTTGCGAGGCCCATCGCGTCTTCTGGCTGTCCTGGAATCTGGCGGAGAAATGCAGCCGGTCCGACGAGGGCGCAGTACGTCGGTGCGCCAAGAGGGCTCGTTCCGTTGACGTTTGCCCCTGAGGAGATGAGGCTCTCGCAGAGGCGAGGCAGGCCAAGAGCAGCAGCAACATGCAGGGGTTGGAGGGTTCGGTCCCCCAGCATCAGCATAAAGTCAGCGAGGTGGCTGGACGAGGGCTGCCCCGGGATAGGGCGAGAAAAGTGCTCGGGCCATCGCTGTTGGACATGTGTAAGGAGCCAAAGTTCCAACTCTGGGGTTATCGAGTTGAAAATTGGCAAGATGCGATCTGAGACGACCGGCCAGAACTCGTGGGCAAAACCTGACCAGGCGGCGGCCTCCTTGAATTCTGGGTCCTCTGGAAGGCGACAGTAGCTATAGAAGCTGTCTACCCTTGGCGCGGGACGAGAGATGATGTCTGCAAAGCGATTGGCGCATTGCAGAGCCTCTTCTCGAGTAAGGGGATGCAGCGCCGCCATACCCTCGTGTGATGTCACCTCATGCCCAAAGACGAATATCTTAGGCTGGTCGATACGGCTTGCTGGCGGTGTATCGAGTTGAAACACTGGTTCGCGAAGAGTAGCTAGCTTGTTGTATTTTGGTCCGTGATGTGGTTGCCCGCTTCGTGGATATATCGGCGTCGAGTTCTTCGATGACCAGCTTGCAGATTGACGTTGTGTGACTGTCGGCTTAGCTAAGACTTCAAGGTGCGCTGTAGTACCGTGAATGGCCCAAGCGCCTTGGGGTTCCGTCAGAATAGCGGGGAGAATAGCGGGGATGTCTCACAACTGCAGCGCCTAGTAGTACAGCGTAGTGCTCTGTGCTGTGCAGTGCCAAAGTGTCATTGCATGTGCACAGCGGCGGAGACATTTTTCAACCCGACATCAAATAACCTACCTAAGTAGGTACGATCGTTTGCGGTAATCGAATACTTATGGTAATACATTGGGAGGATAGGTTCTGCTCTCAACCGGAGTGTGAGCAAGCCATGGCCTTCTTACCTTTGCTAATACCCCTAGGCGCATTTGCACGATGGTAAGATTGAGACGCAATCGCACCAGCCTGACCATGGTGTCTTCAGACCGAAAATAGGGACCGCAAGTCGAAATGTTGGTTGGGATGAGCATGGCCTGGCCGGAGACGCAAGACACCGAGGTGACCGGAGTGGTGCGGCCTTGCTTGGTTCTCATTTGACAAGAAGCCGCAGGCCCCGGTACGCCAGAGGCGCCCCTGCATGTTGTTCTGGCTTAATATGATATGGAGCGAGCGTTGTGTACATGGAGGCGGCCAGAGATTCCGTCGAGGAGACCACTCATTCAGGGACACTCGTCACGAAGATGAATCATCAATAAGGCAGCTCGTCGTCTCGAGAAGCATTTCCCAGCTCGACGTTCGGAAAAGTGCGGTGGTACACGTACCGAAGAGCGGAAGCCCTGTGGCCTTCCAGAAGCCGTTTCTTCCCTGCTAGTCGTCTCCCTGGATGCCTGCCTCGGCTATCAGGGTTTTGGAGGGCTTGGCCACAGACCTGCCAGCGAGCTAAAAGCAAACAGACGACAGCCTTGAAGTGTGGTCACCGACTCACCGGCCTGACCGACAAACCGGACATGCCCACCCTGAAGAAGGAGCACTCCGTGGTGCTGCCGAATGGGGGGATGGGGGATGTAACGGTGCACAGACCATATTCACTGGGTCCACGTGATCCATCGGTGTTTGTCACCAACGCCCGATCTTTTCCCTGATCCCCTCCAGCCAAGACGATCGAGCTTGACGGCGCCTTCGACACGAGGCCCAAGCCCACCTGGTCCTAATCTAGATCGTTGCCTTTTCGGTCTGATTGTTGCTCCGAGTCTAGAGTATTGTCTTATTACGCTGTCTTTTCTGGCACCCGCCTCTGGTCATCGCCACTGCCCTCGCTATTGCCGTCTCTCCGTCGCCATCACGCCGTTGCCCGTCGTTGCCCGTCGTTGCCCTGTGCAGCAGGATCTTCAGACGAACGCTCCCCATCCCGCACAGAACCATGCACGAGATCCGAACTCCGAGTCATCAGGGGCCTCACCGCCTGTCGCGCAATCTTGACAGTTCGGTCAGCCAGGGTCTACGGGGCACCCTAGCCAGTAGTCACCGACAGTCCAGCATTCGCCGATCGTTCAACGGCCTGTGCGCCTCCAACAGCATTGTTCAGCCCCCCATGCCCACACAAACAGACGTTCGTACGAATAGCGGGAGATCGGCCTGAATGGCTTGAATAGTCAACCCCCCTGGCCTGCTGTATCACACCACTGGACTTCCACCCACGACAGGAAAGGCGCGCGCCGCCTAGATGTCTCAACCGACGGCACTATTGCTTCTGCTTCATGCCTCATCGACAGGGGATCAAGGCTAGCAAACGAACTGACGGGTCCGTATGACGGTACCTGACCCCTGCATATGCATCTTGTGATCCTTCCGACGCAGGCACAGCAACCGTTGAGATCATATGCGGCCAAAAAGCGACCCGGCGCAAACGAAACTTGCTTCTTCCACGACCTCCACCACCACGTCGTTGTCCGTCTTGAGCGAACGAGCTTAGCGAGCGTTCTTCTGACTCGCCGGCACACCTTGACTCTTGCAGATGCCAGTCAGATCTACCGCATGAAACAGCGGTGCCCCTGCGATGCCATCCGATCCACCCATACACCTGCGGACATTATGCCTGGGATGTGCTCGTGGCAAGACACTTGTGATCAGGGTTGCCAACGTTACCTCTCACCTCCTCCCCTCTCTCTCACCAAGGTTCCCCTGCCCTCGCAACGCAACTGGGCCAGTTCAGGACGCTCGCGACGGCCCTCGGCGGCCCTCCTCGGCCCACTCCCGCATCGCCCCGCGAGTTCATAGCGTCGGCCTAGTCGTTCTACGCTGGAGGCGGCCCGTTGACAAGCTTACCGCTTCTTTACTGGTCTTGTCTGGCTGGCCGATGGCCCCCTCTGTTGCCCCTTTTACCAGTCTTGTCTGCGTTCTTTAAGTCTATCCGTCCCTGCTGTATCGTGATCCGAGCTTCCAGCTCCCATCTCCTCGTCTTCTCCTGCCGGATCGTCCGTCGATGCGCTCTCCGTTCCGGCGATCCTTGAACAAACGCAATGGCACCCCTGGCCAGCCTTGTCTGACTCGTTTCCTTGTCTTTAATTCCTAATCCTTGATCCTTGGCTCGAACAAGTCTCTATCAACCGCGCGCAACGTTGGGACGCCCACGCCCAACCACTCTCTTTCACACTGCCTACTTACAAATCTGACCACAACGTCCCTCGTTCTCCGTTTGCACTTCACCTTCAGACCTTCGTTAGCAACCCTCAAATCATCAGGCACCATGCCTCGCCGGCCGGATCCTCCGACCCCGCCTCATGATGGCGGTAATCGGAGGGCCATGCCTCCTAGATCAGGACAGTCGCTCGCCATAGATACGACCGCGGCGAATCATACACGTATCAGGCCGATCGCGGCCTCTCCCCCGCCTACTCCTCATAGCAGTCGCTATGATAAGCTTTCTTTTCGACTGAGAAGTAATTCCGGTCTTTCGTTGCACACCAACGAAGATGCTCTCCGCCGCTACACAGACTACAACACGGACGGCTCCCCAAGAACACCAACGTTCGACACGAATGCATGGGGGAGCATCGATGGCGTTGCTGTCGGCCCTCGCCCGACGCTGGGCCGTCAGTCGTCCAACGGGACCAGCGACTCTTCCCTCCCTATCCCGGACTTCTTCAGCGCAGCGACCTTCCAGATGGTGCTCGCCCACTCCCCAACCCGTGAGAGATTATTGCGCCTGGCCCGACGCCATGGCTCCGCTCAAGATGTGGAGTATCTCTTGGGCGTGGCCAAGTACTCGCAATCCGTCGCCCAGTACGTCGAGCAATTGGCCGCCGTCCCGAGGCCTGTTGATCTCCCTTTCGCTCTCTCGAGGTCACTGAACGTGGACCTGAAGCATCTATCATCTGCTGTTCTACCTGGCTTGAGCACAGTCTTTTCCGACTCGGCAGCGTACGTTGAGCAACGCGTTCGGAGCACAACGTATCCCGCGTTTGTTGCACAGCAACTCTCTTTCCGGGCCGCGGCCGCCTTGTCGAACGACGCTGGTAGTCGCCCTTCTGAGTGGCGCGGCCTCGGGACTTCCTTCTTCCTGGCAGATGCCCAACACGTTGATGCCCCGATCACTTCTGTATCCGACGGCTTTCTCACCCTCTCTGGCTACACACGGGAGGAGACTCTCTTGAGGAGCTTTTGCTTTCTTGAAGGCTCTAAAACAGATGATGCTGCAGCCACCAGAATCGCCAACGCTATTGAACACAGAAGGGAAGTCTCCGAGGTAATCCTAAACTACAGGCGCGACAGCTGGCCTTTCTGGAACCTCATGACCCTCTTGCCACTGCGCGACGAGGATGGCTTGGTTCGACGATACCTCTGTGGATTTGTAAACGTATCAGACACCCTGGCCAACCAAGACGACATCTTGCGAGCGATGAGCCATGGCTCATCACTCGGCGACGCAAGCGACACAGAGGAAGACGACGACGCACACATCGGACGGCGGACGAGCGCTCGCGACTGCGCGCCTGATCGCAAGACCAGTGTTCGGCAGCGCAGCGGGTCAACCCGAGGGTTCTTCAAACAGTTCAAGAAGGCTTCAGGAGGCCCTGCCTCACATTCGACTTCCGCATCGATTTCGCTTCCCTCGACCAGGTCGCCGTCATTCGACGATTCACACGAAGGCCTGCACCACTATTCCCGATACATGCTGCTTCGCATGGCTGCTTCATCCCCCTCGCCCTCGGCTACAGATAGTCCCAAACGCAGCACATCGCCCACTCTCCGCGTCGTGTGCGCCTCTCCAGCGACGCTCGAACTTCTCGATATACAATCTACTCCTGCCAGCTGCCAGGGCATGGACGCATTCTCGCTCCTCGCCCATGGAGCGGCTTCGTCTGCGGTCACCAAGGCATTCAAAACAACGATCCTACAAAAGGTTCTTCGAGACGGGCAATGCGAGAAGCTCAACATCAGCCTGGGCCGCAGCCAACACCGCCGCCACGGCAGCGTCAGCACGCCGTCACTCACATCGCGATCCACTGTCGACGTACGAGACAGCCGCGGGGAGAAGGGCATGGAGCGCAGGCCGAGCCGGCCGGTGAGTCGCTCAGGATTCGCCAGCTTCGTCAACGGCGAGAGCTCCAAGGATGACGTGGTCATGAGCCACTGGACGCCGCTCAAGGATGCGGGCGGGACCGTGGAGTATGTCGTGGTGATCCTGTCGCCGGCATAGATTTACGGTTTCGGCGTGTGAAGGAGTTGTATGAGCAATGAGGGATCTTCCACCCTGTATGAGATATGAATGATACCCCAGATGGGCCGGTTTGTTGTATACCTGTATTATTGTCTTCATGTAGAATTTTCTTCTTAGATTCTTGTCGATATATTGTTTATTTCCTGTTAATGAATTCGTCGAGTAGCTTTTCAAACATTTCAATGGTAATAGCACTGAGTAACACAAGTCGTTGGCAAGGATTGTCTTGGAAGTCTCTACCAATACGTGACACCGGCGATGAATCACGAGTACGGTGCGGCATTGATCGGACACATCAGGAAGTCGTAACAGGCATCAACGATCCTGACTCCATATGCTGCGTGATTACTTCTCAGGAGACAAGCGATTTTTGTTTTGCCAGACGATATCATCGCACTCCGCGCCTACTTCCGTCCCTGGGCGATGCGGTTCCTCAAGTCGCGAATTTCCTCCTGACTGGCCTTGAGCTCCCTCTGACACTCCGCCAGCTCACGTGCGTGCTTCTCCTCCCTCTCTGTCGCCTGGTGGATATCGTCCAGGAGCTGCCACAGCTGGCGCCTATCGGCCTCCTGCTGCGCCGCGAGGGTCTCGTTCTGGGTCTTGAGGAAGTTGAGCTTGTGGGTGATTGTGCTCATATCACAGCTACACTGCGTGGTCTTTTCCTGGGTCGAAGGGGGGTTACTTGAGGCTCGCTCCGAGAACGGTGCGGGATGGTGCTTACCACTGTTGAGCTGTTGGCATGTAGGTTTTTCTGCGACTGCTCCATGTTGCTGACTTTGGTCACGACTGCTGTAACGAAGCGGTTGTATTTGTCTCTGAGGTCCTGGGTGACGCTGGTGACGTTGTAGGCGTCAACCGGGCGGTCTGCACCGGTGATCCATTGGGCGGCGGTGGAGGAGGGGTCTGGCATGGTGTTTCGAAATCACGGATTCGAGGCCGACAAAGAGGTGTGAGAGCTGTGTTGCCTGAGATCAGGTGTTGTTCTTTGGGTTGCGTTTGGCTCTTGGCCGTTGGGCAGGGAAATCAAGGAGTCTATGAGAGGGTTGTGTTCCGCTTTGGGATGTGTGCCGAGTAAGTAGACTTTGTTGATAGTTGAGCAGGCAGCGGTATAAATACTGGAACCGTGTCTTTGGTGACAGTGCGCAACAGCGGGAGCGTGTGAGGTGCTCCAGCTATGAGGAGTGAATGTGCACACATGTGGCGCTGTCTATGTGACTTCATTGAACACCACTGTAAGAAGCACCGTATCAGTAGAGTGAAGGACACTAAGGTAATAGTATTCAACTCATGATTAGGACTGAATAGAAGCTAAGTCTTGCCCGCCATCTGGGAAACGGTGGGATCATTGTTATTGTATAGCTCACGCCTCTCAGCAAGACCCCGCCCCCTGAATATTCAGTCACTGTCAGAAAGCGGGGGATCCCCAGTCTTCGCCAACCTGGCAGTCAGGAACTGAGACAGGGGCTCATCCCAATCACTCATTTCCCTCACTGTCTTCCTCATCCGTGCCTAGGTCATTGAACATTTGGGTGCTAGGTGCCAGCCAACGCCAGACTGGGGGGTCCGGCGGCGGTGGCCGCCAGTCGTCGATGAAGTCGTCGGTATCCGAGTCTGAATCATCCCCATCCATGTTCACCGGCACACCTTGGATTTGACCACGAGCCGCCAGTTCCGCCCCAAAGAACCACTCAAAGGTCAATGACCCCAGACGCAACTCTCGGAGCCCCGGGTTGAAGGTGTGCAGATGCCTCATGATAATCTCCATATCCATGACATTCAATTGTGGTTTGCGAAAATCGGTGCAGTTGTTCTTTTTTCTCTTGACGATAAGGACCTCGAGGCTCTCAGGAAAGTGACGCTTCATTTTCTTCGCCCAGGTTGGCTCAGTGCGGCAGTCAGTGAGCAGGAAGTATTCGTAACTCAGTTTTCGGAGGACAGAGAGGTTCGATACGGAAAGACTGCCTATGGCACTGACCCGGACACAACCCCATAGACTGAGATATAGACGAGTCAGTCGGGTTTCCATCCTGGCCAGTGTAGCAGAAACGGCGTTGAGATCAAGCTGATGAAGTCCGTTTCCTGTCTTTCTCAAGTCCGCCTGGCACAGACCCCATTCCAGTTCCGTCAGGGCCGGACAGGCCGTGATGACACTAGAGGCGTGTGAAATCCGTAAACCTGTAATATCAAGCAAGTACAACTGGGATGGAGTTGGCCCTTGCTCAAACGGCCATGCAAACTTTCCCGGGTCTCCCAGCCTCAAACGCAGTACCTTGATCTGAGGGAGATAGAACAGACACAGTGCCGTTGAGGTGATCTTCACTGAGGGTATTTGACGTTTGCCCCATACATCGTCGAGGTTATCGACCATGCCGATCTCGAGTATCGACAATGGCGCCTCATTTAACGTGCTGCCAGGCTGTGGCGTGAGGCCAGAGCGTAGCGTCAGCCACAAAATTGTTGTGTCTCCGCCATGAGGGAAAAGTAATCGTAGTGTTTTCAGCTTGGGTAGAAGCACAAGCATCAAAGTAACGAACGCGTCTTTGGAGGCTTCTCTTGCCGCGGCCGCCCACAGTCCAGCATGCGGCACACCGGTCTCGTGAATCACAGAGACGACTGCTTCTATGTCAAGGATTTCGTAAGCAGAACGTTCCATCCTTGTGGCCTTAAGGTTGTAGATGCGCAAGTGCGAGGAGTTGAAACGCTGTACGAAGCTGCCCAGCGACCGATTCTCGATTAAGGTACGCAGAATTGCGCGAAGCCATGTTGGCTGAAAAATTGCTTTGAAGAGAGGCACGGTTCGCGATAGAGCCGTTCGTTCGCGAGCTCATGAAGTAATTTGTTCGTCAAGCCAAGGGAAAGCCATGTTGGATTGTCTTCGGAGTCTTCGGTGTCCAGTTGCTCTATGATGTTGTGCAGCAACTCCGAAGGGAGGTCGAGAAGTTGCATGGTGGCTAATCAAAGAAGTCCTTTGATGATCTGTCGCAGTTATTGTTTGGGAGAGAAGGTCATTGATCAGTTCTGCTCTCTGACTTTTTGGTACTGGATGCAGGATAGGGTGGTAGGGGAGGATGGTAGGGAGATGGTTGAGTGAAACGACTGAGAGACTGGGAGAGTCAAGCAGGCCAATGGCCAATTTATACCACGTAGACCGTCACATTTGTGGTGAAGCCTCCCGAATCGTGAGCAGTGAAAGGAAACCTAGGCCACAAATGAATCGATTGAGTGCCAACTGATTCCTGACTTACATCATGCAACCTGCCTTGGATCTATGTGGTGCTTTCCATTTGGACTGTTCCCATGATATAAGATCAGCAGGTGAAAGTGAGTGGCTACCGCTGAGTGAAATCGGTGGCCAGCCGTTGCGGCGGTAGCACTGTGACACCGTTGAGACAATCAAGTTGATCACGTAAATCTCTCTTGCACTCGGTACAAACCAAATAGTTCCAAGAGCAAATAGCTCTAAGTATATATGTCCTTATCAAGTTCAGTGACACGGTTGTTCCATCGGAACCGCGCTGACTAGACCTGGAAGTGCGCTTTCAATAGTTGACTGTATGTATTCCATGAGCTCTCTTTGGATGTGTGAGCTTGTAGATGAATTGGTAGCTCGACAACAACGAGCTGCCTGATGCGCCATGTCCTCACTGCGCCGCCACATGCTTCTTCATGCATGTGTCATCAAAGCTACGCCTTGGACAGAGTGTGGGTGGCACTGGAAGCCTCGAACTCAAGAAGGACGCCGCGTTCGAATGCAGAGTTTAATTCGGAAAGAATCAAACTTTCATTGACATGTAGTACTCATATGATCTACGACTCGCCGGGCACAGAACTTCAAGCGAAATTTCTCCATCTTTCTCCTCCCTCACAGACTACTTCCGTTGTCATCGGCATCCTCAGCCGTGATATCGATCAATATGCCTTCGTCATCCATATTAGAGAAACTACAGAATCTCTGGCATCGTTTCCGCGGCCACCCTCTACCACAGACTGATACTGGCTCAGCCTGCCTTTTCCTGGAACAGCCACTCGACGTCGTCGTACTCATAATGAATACGTTGCCCACGCCAGGCCGACTGATCCTGGCGCAAACCTGCAGCACCCTCCGCCATATAAGCCTGGATATCTCAGCATGCCAGACCCACCAGCGGCACGAGCCAGGAAGGCCACTGAAGGACCTCATGACGTTCGACGAACAGGTCGACTATCTCTGTACCATGACACGCGATCGCCTAGACAGCTGGGTCTGCGGCCGTTGCGCGGCCGTCCACCCAGTGGCTATTTCCAGTCAAATTTACGGCATGCTCAAGTGGCAGACCGCCTGCCCCGAGGCCCTGAGAGGCAACTCTTCGGACCTGCTCCACGAAACTGGGGTCAACCGCAACAATATGCGCCTCAGCCACGGTCACGTCCAAATGGCAACCAAACTCGCGCGGCAGTGGAACACATTGAGCCTAGAATACCAAATGTACGTGATGGAAATCACGTTCCCTGCTTGTGACAATTACAAGGCCTGCCACAGGCGGCTTCCAACCCTCGAGCCGGTCACTTACGACTGTTGGATGCAATTCAAGATCACCAAGCCGACGCCGCCCACAGCAGCCCGCCATCTCATTATGAAGACCACTCGCACGTGTAGCCATCGGTACGGTAGGGACATGAGGCCGTTGAACATCCCCTACATAAGGGCGTGCGTCCACTGCTTGTTCGAGCCGCTGGCCTACATCATGGATTACGACAAAACCATGCACGACTACCGGCCCATGTGCGACATGGTCCGGGAGGCATGGGCGAGAGACGACGGCACCCCGACATTTGGGGCGTGCTCCATGTGCGCAACCGACTTTGCCATACACTTCACGACGGACACCCCGCGCAAGGCTATCCTGCAGACCTGGCACGATCTCGGCGATGGGGGGTCGATGACGGCGTGGAGGGCAATGCACGAGATCCCCTTTCGCATTGCGGGTCAGCCCGAAAAAGGGCCGTGTGCAAGGCAGCACCACGAGCCCGGAAGCGTCATGAGGGTGTATGAGAAAGGGTTGTGGCAGAGAGGCTTGCTCTCGGCTTCTAGGCTACCCCATATGGACATGCCTCGCCTTGCCGACCTGCGCCCTTTCCACGTAGCCGATCCACTGGACGAAAAGATGCTCTCTGAAGAGCATCAGATTTACAGATTGACCTCGGAGCGGAGGGAGATTGGTTGGAGCATCCATGATTTTGGTGCGCGCCTAGAAGCGCAAGGAGACTCTTGAGACCTGAAATCCATCATGAAATTGCTTACTCCCGGTTCTCGGATGTCTCTTCACTCAAGCATGTGAGTTTCGTCCATTTCTTGGCCAGGCTGGTGCATCTTGGACGTGGATGGGACTTGGAGAGCGTTCTTCTCACGAGACTCAACGTCGTGGAGAGAGTCGGTACAAAGCGCGACCTTCTCCCAACCCGGCGTAGAGTCATCGGCCAACGGAGCGTGGGGCTTGAAAAGGGCCCGCTCATCCCCCGCCCAGCTCGGCTCGGGGAGAACTCTAAAAAATGGTGGCGTGCGGAGCCGCCGGGCCTCAATACTTAGAAGACTAGTTTTAATACATGGGCATGCCGCACTTGAACTTGATATCCTCTCCCTACCCCATACATCGCCTACCATGCCCATCCAGATCCGCCGCGTGCTGCCGACAGAGCTCGACATCCTGAAGCGCTGCGCCCAGGTCGAGACGGATGCCTTCGCCGCCAGCCATGTGACCCCGGTCGTCTTCCCAGGCCCCTTCCCGCCCGGCGGTGACGAACACACCGCGCGGCAGATGGCGACCGACCTGCGCGAGGACCCGAACCTTGTCCTGTTCGCCGCTTTCGACACGGACGTCCCGGGACCCGACGCTGTGACGGGCTGGGCCAAGTGGCACATCCACGAAGATGCGCTTCCCAAGCCCAAGGAGCGCAAATGGGGCCCCGGCATCAACGTCCCGGCAGCGCAAGCCATGTTCGGCGCTATCGACGGGTTGAGAGAGCGCAACATGAGTGGCAAGCCTTGCGTCTGTGAGTGGTCTTCCAGGATGTGCTCGGATCGCTGGACGGTACAGCTGACTCTGGGCTAGATCTGTCAGTCTTGGTGGTGCATTCCGCTCACCAGGGCAGAGGTGTCGGGCGACAGCTCCTGTCCTGGGGCCTGCAGGAGGCCACTCGACTCGGCTTGCCTTGCTTCCTGGAATCTTCTGCTGCAGGAAAGGCACTGTACGACAAGTCTGGCTTCAAGGTGATTGAGTCGGCCGTGGTGCCGTTCGACGAATTTGATCATGCCGAGCCATTCCGATGCTGGGCCATGTTGTGGGAAGTTCCGAGTCAGAGATGTCCTTGAATCCCGCGTATATATTCAGAGTCCATGTCTGAAGAACCTTGCTCGTCGGCTAGAGCTGGGCCAATTTTAAACAAGATGTCATGTCCCTTGACAGCCTGAAGCCTAGCACACTCTGACCATGTGATAAAAAGTCGTGCAAGGCGACGCAGGCCAGAGACTGGGTGCCCTTATATTTAAGGATCACGCCCCGTGCCCCGAGGGCGCCTGCTCCGACCATCCGGTTGGCGAAGCACCAGGTGGCACAAGATGCAGGCCAGAGACACCCTTGCTCGAGGCACAGCCAATGGTCGGGCGCGGGCTGCTGTAGCACCCAGAGCCCGGCGGCTGATTTTCCTCAGCACTTGTCAGGTTCCTCAGTCCTACAGGCTGCCTCCCTCACGGGAACACGAAGCAGGTCGCTGCGAGCCGGCTGATCATTTCTCGCCCGTGCCCAGTGTCGCTACGCCCGGAACCGAGACAGTGGAAGCGGGGACGAGGAGCAGGTCAGATGCGACCAGAGGCAAGACGGGAAACGCCAGAGGGAAACAAAGGCAGAGGCAATCCCCTCGCTCTCACCCCTCGCGCGGACGGGCCTTGCTCTCCCTCATCAGGCTGCGAGACTGATGCCCAATTCACAGAGCTCTCTCTCTCGCCCCCAATCACCACCGACGACCACGCATCTCGGTCGCAGGGCGGACGAGATTGCGCCTGGGGGCCCCATACGACTCTTCGCTGCATGTTCCGTCGTGGCACAGTAGCTGCATCTCGACATCCAATCAAGCGTCGCGCGGGGCAAGTTTCGAACCCCTTCGGTAGCCGCTCGTCAGTTCTTGCATGCCAGCTTCTCGCAACAGCTGCTGTCGGGCTCTTCGCCCGTGCTTTGAATGAGGCTGTCCACGCCCAATGGCACACTCGGGCCTCCAGCAGTTCGGAGGGCATCAGCGGCCGGACAGACAGATGTACAACTCGTCGCAGCCCGGCACGGTTGGTGATTGGTGTCCCGCCAGGCCGGTCCACATTCATTCGCTGCCTCATCGTGCGAGGTCGTCGGGTCGACATATACAGTCCGCCCCTGAGCCGCCCTCTGCGTTGCGGCATGCTCCATCTCCCTGGGACCCGAGCTCGACCGGGCACACCGCGACGATGCCCGTCCTGACGAGGGCCCCGACGGCTTCGTTTCAGAAACATGGCGACCACTACGCCCGTCCGTCCTATCGCGGAGAGGCCTCTCCCCAGGGCGCCAGGAGGAGCTTGCGGCGGGAAGTCAGTCCACCCTCGGCGCGTCACTGCCGGACAACGCCCGACACGACGCAATCGTCCCGGACGTCGGCTTTCGAGTCGGATGGAGTATCAGAGATCACGATTGAGACGCAGGATGAAAGGCGAATGGAGAATCGGAAGTATGTGAGAGACATGGTGGACGACGAGTCCGACGAGGAGCTGCCAATTCCACCTCGCGGTCGGAGAGCCGGTCACAGCTCGCCCATTCGATATCGATCGAGACACTCGTCGCCCCCACCGTTGGAAAGACATATCCCGGAGGCACCTGTACGCTACGTGTTGCCTCATCGCAGCCGGAGCGTTGTTGGGGAGCCTTCAAAGACGCGCCCTCTGGAAAGGTTGACATCTTCCTGCACCGTCAGTTCCCGAGCTTCGTTGACCATTGAACAGCAGAATGTCCAAACCACGGCATAGCACGGTTTTGTATGTCGACAGCCGCCCACCACCAGCCAGGCGATCCTACACCAACCCTGCGTCCCACGTGACCTCCCACAGTACGGCGTCCTCCAAGAGAAGGTCTTCCCTCCTGGGTTCCTTTCTGGGCCCTGTCGCGCAGGCCAACCCTCCGGAGAAGGCGGCAAAGCAGTAAGAAAGCCCTTGTTGTGTACTCGGACACGTGGTTGACCTTCTCCAAGGGTGCAGTGCGTGATATGTCTGGATGATTTTGCGGTCAACAAGATACCAAAGTTCAAGTGCGGCCACCGCATGTGCAGTCACTGCCTCAAGACTGTGTTCAAGCGCTCCGCGAAGGACCCGCAGGATATGCCGCCCAGGTGCTGCACAAACCCGATCCCTCTGAAGTATGCTGAACAGCTATTCTCGACAAGTTTCAAGAAGAACTGGAACCGTAAGCTGGTCGAGTTCACGACGCGGAACCGCTTGTACTGCCCGTACAAGCGCTGTGGCGAGTGGATCAAGCCTGAGAGCATGTATCGGACGAGTGATGGTCGCAAGTGCGCCAAGTGTAGCCAGTGCAAGATGAAGGTGTGCTGCTCTTGCAACAACAAGTGGCATTCGGCCAAGAAGTGCCCGAACGATGAGGAGACGAACAAGATTTTGGAGCAGGCCAAGGAAGCAGGGTGGCAGCGATGCTACAAGTGCAAGACCTTGGTGGAGCTGAAAGAAGGGTGCAACCATATGACTTGGTGAGGGTTGGACCTACTTCCTTCGCAGTAACTTGACTAACATATCGCAGCCGTTGTGGCGGTCAGTTTTGTATGATATGCGGATCCAAGTGGAAGTCGTGCGATTGCCCGTGGTTCAGCTTCGAGACGCAGGAGGAAGACCGTCTCGACATGCTTGAACCGATGCCGCTGGATGGTCGCGGTCTGGAAAGGCTCGAAGAACACCACGCGGCGGGCAGAGGACCATGGACGTATGAACCAGGCGTGGTGCCCAACATGGTGCGCCAGCGGGCGATGAGTTATGATGATGAACTTGCGATGAAGAGGCTATATGACCGCCAGGAAGGCGACGTCTCGCGACGGCGTAGACAGCGAGATCGACACCTGCACCATAGTCGGCATGGCGAGGTCGAGGTCGAGGTCGAGGAAGACGACGATGACTACCAGGTCGCCCACGATGGCGATCTAGTCAGTTCCGGAAACACGGCAGCACATATGATGAATGACGAATACAGAAGAGGACCACAGCACATTTACTTACCACCATCACCGCCGCCTGCGGCGCCCGCACCACCACCACAGCCGTTCAAGCGGCCCACCGTTGCCGATGTCGGCGGCGGCGACTACCTGATCGATGTCGGCCGGGTCCGTGGCGGTCCCCAGCAGAGTTCAGTAGAGCGGCGCTTGGTGGACCGGCTGTCCGAGTTCCGCCCGGTCCCTCCAGCGGGAGGCAGCTCCGTCGGGGTGAATCCGATGATGGGAGCGCCGGCTCCGCCGCCGCCGCCACCGCTTCTTCCCGGGCCGATGTTGCGCATGCCCCCTATGGCCCCTCCGTTGCCGATGATGCCGATGATGCGTCGGCCGATGATGGATGGGCCGATGGGATACGGCTCGCCGCCGCCCCGGCTGATAGGAGCGTCGTTATCAGATCCTTCGGGGATGGTGGCGTCAGGTGAGTACGGACGAGAAGAAACGAGGAGATTCATGCGACGGGGCGGGCCGCACGAGCGGCCAAGGTCGTCAATGTTGGCGGGCCTGTCCGGGATAGGAAGGGGGATGGCTCGCGTATCGGAGTGGAGGAGCCATGTTGAGCCTGGCGAGCCAGAGGATGCAACACGGTGAACGCAGGTAACGGGCATGGATGGACGGATGTTCTTGTATACGATTGATGACATGGCCTGGGTTGAGGGTTCGGGTATTGGGATGGTAAATGTATTATCTTGAACTTGATGTCTTGGTTCGATGGTGTCTATGCTGCTGCTAGGTGTCTGTCTGACTCGATCGAGAGAGGAATCGACTCGGGCCAAATCATCGTGTCTTCCGCCGGAGGATCTGTTGACTGTGAGCTCCCGTCACATGCCGAGACCGTATGTCTGTACGACACGTTGCAGTCAGATGGGCAGTCATCTTCGGCCAGGCCATCTTCAAGGACGTAACAACGCAGGAATGGATGCTGGTTGATGGAGGCCGTGTCACCGCACGTAAAATCTCATGACAGAGCATAGCAAGGCAAGGTAGTTGCTCATTTTAGGTAAGCAGACCTGAAAGGGAAGTGCCTGTGTTTCAGGGAGGTTTAGCTCCAGGATCACCAGACGGAAGGAGGTCCTCACATCAAGTGACACTTCCGGAAGGGGAAGGCACATGCCGGGCCAAGAAGGTACGGCCGGAACACGGGGTGAGAAGAGGCCGATGGTGGGCTCCTCTTAGCCCCTTGGCCCCCCGAAGGTCCCCCAAATGCCCCCAAATGCCCTTCCACAGTACCCGCCATTGTGGCACCCTCTGACATCAACGCTCCTTGAGCCCCTACGCCAATCATACCTGGTCCAGCCGCCTCCCGACCAAGCCGTGCTCGTGTGCCTCTCTCGTCCTGGTCTCCCAACTTCCTCACCAGGCTGTGCTTGAAGGCCTAGACCGAGACCGAGAGCGACTTCTACAGCCATACTCGCTTCCATCACTTGGCGCATGCTCCAGACTTCTGTCCTGCATCCCGCGGCATCGGTCACTTTGACTTGACCGCCTTGTATTCGCCCCGCGACGTCCACCCTCCACCCTCCCTCCCAGCAGCGCTGCCGGCCTACCCGCCCACGCTGAAGTCAGAAGCAACTTCACGACTTTGACAGAACATAGATCGCCCGAACCCGACATGCTGTTGCTTGGAAACACGACACCTACCGACCGAGACACTCAGTCCGCCGACAAGTTTTGCCCCGCCATCAACCATCCCGCCCCCCGCGCGTCCATGCCCATGAGGTAGTGTAGCCGCCACTATGCTGCTCATACACCAGATAGGCAGCGTCAAGATCGGCGAGGTCGTCCGCTACACCGTCACATATACGCCGTCTCAAGACCGCATCCTGCCCTCTCCCGAGAAACTCCATCTGCGCATCCGCAACACCTCCGCCATTGCACTTCGTGCGGCCTTTGTCCACGGTCCTTACAACTTGTGCGTCGCGGCATACCCAGCCTCGTACAACCCGAACCGCAAGTTCAACAACCCGCGCCGCTATGGCGTCCCCGAATATGAACCTATGGTCAAAGCCGGTGGCTCCTGGCAGTGTGAGCTTGTCGTCCCAGAACACATCCGTCAAAGTGCGGGCATAGGCGGCAATGGCCAGCATTTTGGCGGTTCCGCTGCTGGTCCCGGCCAGAACGAGACGGAGAGTGCCAGCTGGATCGTCGAAGTATCCTCCCAAGTCATCTTCTCCACCTCTGCCGCCGTCAACTACGAGATCGTGCTCGCACGCGACGAGAAGGCCCTCACACTCAGCACCTCGCTACCCGTCATTGGCGGCCAGGCACAGGTGCCGCAGCCTGGCAAGGTCAGCGATCACCAGTATGAACCGGGCTACAAAGAAGCGCCCGGCAGTGCACCGCCAAAAGGCGTCTTCTCCCGGGCCGTCCGCCTCAAGGTCGAGGATACGGCCACGCTCTGGAATACACCGCGCCTCCCTGGGTGGGACACTGGACTGAAGCAGTCTGCCAAGAACAAATTCGAGAAAATTCGGCCTCGGGCCGGCGACCAGGAAGCCAGCCGTCAATCCGAGGAGGCTCAGGAGCAGGGCAAAAAGAAGGAGAAGCAAAAGAAGGTTCACCTGGTGGTCTTGACTCACGGGCTGCACAGTAACCTCGGGGCTGACATGCTTTACCTCAAGGAGAGCATTGATGCGACGGTCAAGCAAGCCAAGATAGATGCCAAGGAACGGAGGGCGAGAGAGAAAGCGCAACGCAAGTCCAAATCTGCTGGTAGCGCAGCAAACGCAGCTGCCACTGAATCAGAGAGCCCGCCTCAAGACGAAGAGGAGGAAGAGGACGACGATGGTGACGACGACGAAGAGGTTATTGTTCGAGGCTTCTCGGGCAATGCCACTCGCACGGAGAGAGGTATTAAATTCTTGGGCAAGCGGCTCGCGAGATACATCCTCTCGACGTGTTACCCAGACCAGCCGTTCCTCCCATCTGTCAAGGGGACGGCAGACGCTCTTGCTGCCAATGTCAAGCAACACGAGGGCAAGCCGGCACACAAGCACAGCTCGGTTCACAAGGAAGACATCGAGACGAACCGGCCATTCAAGATCACCAGCATCAGTTTCGTCGGCCACTCACTCGGGGGGCTGGTGCAAACATATGCGGTTGCCTACATCGAGAAACATTCGCCACAGTTCTTTGATCTCATCAAACCTATCAATTTTGTCGCCCTCGCGACCCCGTTCTTAGGTCTTAGTAACGAGAATCCTCTCTATGTCAAGTTTGCTCTCGACTTCGGCCTAGTCGGCAGAACCGGCCAGGATCTGGGCTTGACCTGGCGAGCTCCCACTCTCGCAAGAAGCGGCTGGGGCGCACTTGTCAGCAATCTCGGCGAAAGCGCGCACAAGCGAGTCGTGGGCGAAAGTAGGCCAGAGTCCAAACCTCTGCTCCGCATCCTGCCCACTGGTCCAGCTCATACGGCCCTCAAAAAGTTCCGGAACCGGACTATCTACTCCAACGTCGTAAATGACGGGATCGTCCCATTGAGGACCAGTTGTCTGCTGTTTCTCGACTGGCAGGGCCTCGGGCGTGTTGAGAAAGCACGACGTGATGCAGGCCTGGTCGAGACACTGGTGGGTGTTGGCTGGGCCGAGTTGACAGGAGCGAATGCAACTGGTGCCAGGAAGGGAACCCGGCATCTGCCGGAAGACGATGACGACGATTCCGGGACTGCCACGCCGACGCCGACAGCTCCCGAGAATGCGACAGACGTCCCCCAGCCATCCAACAACGCCATCATCGAGGACGATAGAGCCAGTCTAAGATCGGTTGGTAGCCCATACGCCGAGAATGGACACGCATCACAGGCAGAAGAAACGCCAAGCACGGGACCATTTTCCGGCTTCTTCAACTTTTTCAAGAGCAGCGAGCCTCAAAGTCCTGCCCCGCCAACACAACTTTCATCCAAGCAGAATAAGATATACCGCCGGAGCCAAACAATCAAGCTTGACGATGGGTCTACCACCGCATCCTCGACAACGGTTGGGTCCAAGGTGACAACGGGACAGGAGTTTGAAAATGAAACTGACGGATTGAACGCGCCACCGAGAACAACCTTCTTCGAATCTGCGCATGACCTCATTAATCCGACCTTGCCGAGCACTGAATACGTCTTGGACCCCTCCAAGAGGCCGAGAACTATCTTCCACGACAGGGTGTATCATCCGTCTGATATCCCACCCCCACCCCTGAAGAAGAGGTCAGCAAGCTCAATGACGAGTGCCATGTCGTTACGCAGAAGAAACACGGGGTCTTCCAGTATAACGACCGCCACCACAGCAAGCTCAAATGTTGATGGCAAGGACCATGCCGATACCGCTTCCTCCTCGCCTTACCCAAGCCAGACCGTTGATCGCCAAGACTCAACGATGTCTACGAAAGACTACGACGACACATTGCATACCAACCCTGGCAAGGCTCCTGATGAGGAGATTGATGGTTCGCAGATGCGTGTGGAGGAGAAAATTGCTCGAGCATATCACCGCGGCATCGCGTGGCGCAAGGTGCTCGTGAAGGTCGAGCCCGACGCACACAACAACATCATCGTCCGGCGCATGTTTGCCAACGCGTTCGGATGGCCCGTCGTGAAGCACATGGTTGACGCACATTTCTCTGATGCCGCCAGGGCACGCACTCGCGTGGATGACGAAGTTGCTGAGGAGCTTGCGCTTGACATGAACCAGCCGCCTGACCAATTTGGCGGGGAGATAAAACAGACGGAGGGCGACAAGGAGGCTACCAGCGAAGCACACCAGGAGAGTGTCGCCCAAAGAACTGCCCGAAAGGAACAGGAAGAAGAAGAGGGAGACCAGAATGCAAAGAAGCCGGAGGTCGTGCGGTCAGACAGCCTTGCGAGGGAGGCTGAGGACAAGGTAACAGATTTGCCCAACGTTGATTGCTCGCCACCGAGAACTGGCAGTAGCGGTGAAGGTACCGCTGACGCCGGTCACGAGGCTGGCAACAGTCCGACACGCGCACGGCACCCTCCAAAACAGCAAGTCTTCCGTCAGGATTCCATGACGTGGAGCGATGGCGATTGGTTCGACACAGATGACGACGAACACAGCGACTCGGGTGGCAAGAGTCCTCGACCACCGCCGTCCCCGTCCCAGTCAGGTTTCGACACGGCGCTACTGTCACCGACCTCTGGGCGTAAGTCTCCACAGCCGTCGTCGCAGCAGGGCGGCTCAAAAGACTCGAGTCCTCGCCTGGGCTCGTCTAGTGGGAGCTGGAACTGGACCGAGAAGATTGTTGGTCGGAGCTCCTCGAAGCGCTCGGCCAGCGGACCAGGGGCATCTGCAGACAATGCGGAAGAGACGCCAGTATCGCCTGACACGCCAACAGTGAAGATCGACCCGGCCAAGAATGATGGGCTAGGCGTCGATTAGGAGGAATAGGGATGATTTTCGCGTGTATAGTTTCTGGGCGTCGGCACACCATATACACGGCGCTGGGGGGTTGCCTTGTTTCTAGATCGGGTACTACACAGTCCTTACAGGCGTATCATCAAACATGGCTGGGGGCAGCAACGATCACATCTATATTGTCACATTTGAGGACTTCAGCATTCATCAAGTGTTCCGATTACTCTTCCAATTTGCAGACCATCAACCAGACTTCCTCTGGCATGTCCAATCAAATGTCAAGTTCGTGTTGTTCGTACGAGAATCCTTTTCTTTCATGATTCTCTCCTCCAGTCTGTAGATCATGTTGCAAAGGTCCTGATCGTGCAGACAGCCTGTCTTCTCATGCTCGTGGTCAACTCGCTCCGCCTCATATCATGCATCATTTAATCGAAGATGCCTCGCCTATCATTCGAGGAAGGGAGGGAGGAGGCTTGCCCAAGCGGGCAGCGCCATCCCGGGTGCCAGCCACGCCACCGCCAACTTCGCCCATCCGATTATCCCAGGGCCCGTCTGGCCCCGGCGTGTCGCCCATGACGGCGGGTGCCCCGCCGCCGCCTTCTCACGTCCCGCTTTACGCCGCCTTCTTGGCGAACTCGACCCGGAGAATGAGATGCTTGAAACCGAAGCCGTCCATCTTGCTGCACGCCTTGGCGGCGTCGGCGCGGTCCACGAAGCTGATGAAGGCGAAGCCCTTGGCGAGACCGGTCTCGCGGTCCTTGGCGAGGAAGACGCGCGTGACGCGGCCGAAGCGCTCGAACATGTCGCGCAGCTCCTGCTCCTCTGCGAGCTCGGAGACCTAGGGGTAACGTCAGTATTGGCCCCTCAGGGGCAAGCTTGGGGGTGATGCAACGGTGTGAGCGCGCATGACGGGTTGTACGTACGTTTGTGACGCGCAGCGTGGCAAAGTCGTCCCTCTCGGGGAACTTGGAGCCGAGCTTCTCGCCAGGGGCGCCGCCGACGCCGCGCAGCGCCGGGGGCACGTAGCTGCCCTTCTTCGCACCGGGGCCCGCGGCGGCGGGGCCGGCAGCGGAGAGGTCGTCGCCCATGCCGGCGGCGACGTCGGCGCCCTCCTGGCCGACGGGGGCCATGGTGTCCTTGTAGGGGCAGCGGGCCGTGAAATGCTCGCCGTTACAGATACGGCACTTGACCTGCTTGTCCTTGAGCTTGTCCTTCATGGCCTGGGCGCTGGCGTCGGCGCCCTCCTCCTTCTGGTCGCGGCGCCAGGAGGCAGAGGGGCGGAAGATGATGTTCTCGCCGACAGAGGTGGTGTCGGGCGCGGGGCCGGCGGGGTCGCGCGCGGAGAGGCCGAACTTTGCCCAGGTCTTGCGCTCGGCGACGCGCGGGGAGACCTTTTCCGTGTGCGTGGTGTAGCGGATGCGGCGGGTCGTCTTGACCTTCTGGCCCTGTTCGTTGAGGCGGTAGGAGATTGTCGTCTTGGTGCCGTCCTTGTTGGTGATGGTCTGGGGGGGAGGGAGCTCGGTGGAGACGTCATCGACGTCCTCGTCGTCGGCCCAGCTGGGAGGCAGAGGGTCAGCAGGTTCCAAGGCATATCAAGACGAGTGTATCGACATGTTGGTGAGGTGCGGCGGCAGGGTGGGACGGCCAGGGTGGATGAGGGGTGTGTTCATGGGGGGCGCGGGTGCCGTGGATGGACATGGACTCACTTGGTCTTGCCGGCGGTCGCCATGATTGCGGTGGTGTCCTTTTCGTTCTTCTCGGTAGATGTAGAAGGGTCAGGTTCGTTGGGATCGCTTCTCGAATGGTTCGGTGAGCAGGTGACGCAGGTCGTTTGGCGAGGTTGTCGTTGGCAAGTCTTTGGCGGTGGGGTTCGCTTTTGGCCTGAGAGGAATTTTGTTGCTCGTTGCATTTTCTGGTGCGTCGCTGCAGTTAAAGTGGGGGTGTCCACGCTAGGCCAAATTCGGATTGGCGTCACTCCTCTCTACACCTAGCCCCTGAAGACGCTATCGCACCGGGGAAGACCATCACCGGTGCGTTCCAGGTTACAATGGCAACTTCATCTATAGGCTCATCCACTGACGGTCGTCATTATATATCTATCACAAGGTATGCACGTCGCCTTATATTTGCACATTTATGATTGGTATTCTTCTCTAGAAACTCGCCCTCCTTCAATCCGGCTCCGTAGAGCCTCGGTCGTCAAACTCGTTCTATACATACATCAGTCATGCTGCCGAGAGATCCTTTCCCCTGCCTCACAAGCGGACCTCTGACCCCTGGCCGGTCCCAGGCATGTTGGGCCGGCCACAATAATATACAGAAAGAAGAGATACGCCATGGGGTATGTGCCTCGGAGCATCGCCTCTATGCCGTGCTCCGCTCAGAACTCCGTTGACCAAGGAAATGGATGTCAGGGTGACTTTGTTAGGCGACAGCTCGCAGGCTTCTCGCCGAAAGATGTAAAGAAATTGCTGGTGTAACAGGCGATGCTGCTTTGTGGTATCAAAAAATCAGATCATTCCTCCAGGCACAGTCCGGCTTGGAGGAAGAGGGGGCAATGCGCACGTCGGCGGCGGTGCTGGAATAGGCGGCAAAGCGCTCGTTGGGGGAGGCGCCAGAGGGGGCCCCTGCGCAAGCGAAGGCATGCTGCGTCGGTTGAACAGAGCCTTGGCCTGGGCTTCGGCGCTGGCCTGTAGGTGACGCTCAGAGTAGGTCGGGGTCGTTCCGCGAGGCGGCAGGCGATTCGGGTTCGACATGGATGAATCGCTGCAGTGCCGCCCCATATTCATCTTAATGTCCGCGGCGTGGCTCATCGAATATCGAGATGGTCTCTCCACTGGGTGCCTAGTAGCGGTAGGTTCCACGAACACGCTGGATCTCTTCTGTGCACGATGCCGAAGCTCGCGCAACGAGGGTGATCGGCTGCGCTCCGGCGCTTCCACAGGCGACTGAGGCCCATAGGAGGACTTCTCTGACGTCTGCGAAACTTGTCGGGGACGCGACTGTTGATCAGAGGGTGAAGCAATCGGCTGGACATCAAATGCTGCCTCGTCCGTTTCATCCAGCGAGCGCAGAGCGTGCATGCTAACCGACTTCCTAGGGTTGGGCACGGAGACACTCAGGTTCTGCTGCATCGGCCTGAGACTCGTCCGTCTGGGCGGCAAAGGTCGTAGCTCGGGGGCGAACGAGTGCTCGTCATGATGGGACGATCTGCTCCACCTGTCCGAGTTGCGAGAACTCGCAGATGAAGATAGTGTTCGTGTGTCATCGCGAGGTGACGAGCCAAAGCTGCTCTTGTCCGGCGAGGGGTAGTCGGCGACGATGGAGAGCGGCCTGGCTGTGGAGAAAGGCGCACTTGGCGGGGGACCGCGAGGAACCCTCACTGGCCTAGTAAACTCGCCGACGGAAAGGTTCGGTTCGGATGGCGACGTCTTCAGCTGGCTGTATCTCTTGCTGATCGGAACACTGAAGTTCGGTGTTAGAAGAGGCCTCGACGAATCAGGTATGGAGGGTGGCTGTCGTTGCGGCTGGGCTGCACTGAAGCCGGCTCGGAAGTCCATCGTGTTGATTCCCTGCATGGATTGCCTGCGGTCGAGAATGGCGGCCGCATTGGGCCTCGGTCGAGGCTGCAGTGCGGTCTCGTAGGGTGCGCGTTCCGCCTCCGGCATGTTGAAGCTATCCCGCACGGGCGAGCAGGCCGGCGAAGAGTTGGTCGGCGTGACGATGGTCCTCTGCCCCGAGGACACGAGAGATGAGCGGTTACCGCTGTCCCGCAGGTTGTCCAGCTGACGTCCCTCATTGGACACCACACTGTTTGTTGTCGATACGTCGTCCACGGAAGCATCGGCCGCCGTGTCGTGGTCCACTGAGGCCCGGGTTCCGTCACTGTCATCGGATCGATCTGTTGAATAGCTCTGGGAGAGGACGCGAGAGAATCGCTCAGGGTCCCTGACAATCAGAGTACGCTGGCTGGGCCTGGTCCTCAACTGGGAACTATCCTCTTCCGCCTTCGGCTTGCCGGTTTCTGATGTGGCCTGCTTGCCACCTAGCAATTCGATCTCCCTTCGGAGAATATTGATCCAGGACTCCATGTCCTCAGCGCACTCAAAGACCATCAGAAAGTTGGATGCGCTCTTGTTTTGAGACCCTACAAAGGGCAGCCGTGAAAGTAGCGACCGAGAATCCGTCGATGTTACACCGTTCGCCTCCATTGCTGACGAGACCTGAAGAACCCAGTGGCGGCCAGGAATAGCGTCGCTCACAAAGGCTGCCGATTCACTCCCCAACTGCAAGACCTTCTCAGGCTGCCGGTCGAAGTGGCCTTCGCCTGAGTACTGCAGAAGATAGCCTGACGTGCAAAGCACAAAGACCTTGGTCGACCACTCGAGCTTCAGCGTAGTAGATCCATCTCTGCGATGCCTCCATTTGGGCTTGTCGGCAACAGCTTCGCCATTCGCGTCCTCTGACAGATCCAGGACAGACTCCGAGCCAAGGTTCTTCTTTTCGTTATATCGCAGTATGGCATCGGCCGAAAGGACTGGGGCTGGCAGATGGGCATCCTTGATACCCTGCGGGAATGCCTTGAACAGCGGTGGCAGATCCCATGAACCAAACTGGGCTCGTGAATGGCGAGCCTGAGCAGGCTGTGCTTTCGGCTTCATGGCCCCGTTGGACGTCTTTGCCCTCAGAGTGGGCTTTGAAGAAACCGTCGAGGAAGCAAGCTGGTACGGCGACCCAAGAGGCAATGATGTCTGAGAGGGGGACGGATTACTAGGTGGTTGAGAGCTGAGAAAGCTGGAGAGCCCAGGTGTGATGTCGCCGTCCTGAGTGACGAAGCTCTGCGAAGAATGGGAACTGTCTGTGTCTTTGGACGATTTGGACCTGCCGAAGATGTTTCTGAGACCAAAAGCCGACTCTCGCCTCGAGGCCTTCTGGGGACGTAAGGGGACCCGGTCGCTGGCGTTCATGGCGAGGGCGAGATCCGGTGGCCTTGCTCTCCTCGATAAGTTGTTGTTAGAGGATTCTCGTCTGAGCGTCTCGAAGGGCCGGGAATCGTCCGGGCTCAAACCGGATTGCGCCATGGTTGTTTATGTCTCGAAGTCGGGTCGCATGAGCTGGCGAGCCGATCCGATACTTGGACTAATCGAGGGAGATTGAAGTTGTTGACACGGCACCGCAGGTAGAATACACAGCTTCGATCCCTCAAAACAGAGCCGGGCTGAGGAGCAAACAGTGAGCCCGGGAAAACAAATATCAACAAGACGTCAACAGATGGTTCGCATGAAAAACAATGGAAAGCCAGGCTGAGCGGGTGGACCAAGCTTCCTGGGGGTTCCGAGCTAGCTGACGTTGGTCGCACTCTGACAGCGTGCCAGGTTGGGCGCGTGACAAGGGAACGCTGGCTTGGGCCTGACAGGCGATGTTGGGCCGGTTGTGTGATGGTGGCCGTCGGCGGTGAAATGAGACCAAACAGTACTTGAGGCAAGGCGAGGAAAGCCACGATTTCCGAAAAATGAGCGACCTGGGTTGGCGAGACGGGTTGAACGGGAGAGGTGTAAGAGGGGGATCCGCGCGCCAGAGGGAGCGTCTGAGGATATATGGGGTGGGCATCTCGACACACACAAATCCGAATGGCGAGCGCGGCAAGAGACAGAGAACAACGTCGCTCAGCGGCGCACATACACACATGACGGTGGAACACCCATGCAGAAGAACCAGGAACGGTCAGTGTGCTCGGTACACAATGGACGAGCGTCGGCGGGTGGGATATCTGATCCCCGACAGGGCAGCTAACCCAAGAAGAAAGGTCTCAGCATGGATGCCCGCGGGCTGGTACTCGAGACATGTGGGAAACACGGGATTGGTGCGTGCAAAGCTTGACGTGTTGATCAATTCGTGGGACGAGGTTCCAGGCCAAGTCGAAAGTCCACAGGGGCCCGTTCAAGACTGGGGCGGTGGGCAGCACCGGCGCACAAGGACCTTGGCCCTCAAGCCCTGTTGCTGCGAACTGGGAAGGCATCATGTCGGCACCTGTTTGCTCGCTCTGGGATGTCTCGGAACAAGCAGGGCAGCTGCCATTGGGGCAGTGTGGGTGACCCGGGGCAGAAACGGCCTCGAGGGGATCCCTGGCAGCTTCGTGTCTTCGTGTCCGTCCCTCATCGAGTCATCTTTTCCAGACAGGGTCACTTCGGCAGTGGGGGTCGGCCACGCGTAGGACGGCTGAAAGACAACTCTGCGAGACGCTGCTCGCGCGTAGTCTCGTGGAGGTGACGCTGCTGCAGTGCTACACGAATGGCTGATGGTGACCATGGGACGCGAGCGCGTCGTTGAAGACGCCTCGTGCTTGTGCGGTCGAGCACATCCTACCCCCTCCTCGTCTCTGATTACCCGAACTGCAAGCCCCTCGTGCGTCATCGGAGCCTGTGCGAAAGTCCTGAGAAGGTCAGCAAACCTCTGTGAGGTTTAAAGAGCGCAACAAAACAGCAGGGATGCTTGGGGGGGCGCCGAGGAGCAAAAAAGCCCGGGCACAAGAGGGGAGTCGCGAGAGTCGGTGCGTTTGGGAAGGAGAGAGGAAACGCGCCAGCGGTAGCCCCTGCAGCTCTAAAAACTAGTGCCCCTGACAAGGCGGGACTTGGCAGGGCACGGATCATATCAAAGGCCGGGGTGGCCCCTGCCGCGGCCACTAACAAACTTATTGGATCCGCCCCGCTCCGGATCAAAGTCTCTCCTACAGGTGAGGTGAGCCTGTGAGGTGAGGTCGGCGTCAGCTCCCGCTGCCAGTCCACTTGAGTCCAGGCTGTGCCAGCACCTGCCAGGCTTCACTGTCGTCGCCTGACTCGACTTGGCTCAATATCTGACAGCCGTTTACTCTGAGGATCCCCCAATCCCGCCGGCCCCCTGGTCAAAGTCATATTGTGTTGTCTTGCTGTCATCCAACCGTCGAGTGTCGTGGCGACCGCATGGCTCGAGGAATCTTTTCTGAGTATCACTTTTCTCGCTCTCACTGCTATCTCCCTCCCCTGGTGACACGGACATCATACGGATCCCCAAATCCTGGCGGACGGACCTCGATCTTACGATAATCACATAGGAATCTGCAAACTCCTGCACGCTGCAATGCATGGCAACACTTCAGGGCACGAAAAGAAAGGGGGCAGGTCCGGCGCCCACCGCATCTGCCGTTGCCTTGTCCACGACACACACACGAAGACATTCGTTCACTCTGCTCCATACGAATATAGTCCCATTCACCCAGCATTCCAGCACTTCACAGCTTCGGGGCCCAACTGCTTGCGATGTCTCAGCCGGCACCTCTGTCTACCCCAGTCGCGTGGTTCCCCGAAATGACGATGTGCGATATCTAGATACGAAGGCTGGGAACCCGGCTGAAAGGTGACAGTGTTTCACGCCCGGGATCCCCGTGTGGGAAACGAAAAAAACGCCGTGCTGCCCGGGGGGCCCTGTAGTATTGGATCTCATGCCCTACGGGGAAGTGGAAGTGCCAATCCGGCCCTGGTAAGCCTGGCAGGCCTGTATCGATGGGCGTCCGGTGACCGCGGACCTGCGCGAGGGTAACTGAGCGGGCGCCTATTTTCGCGGCGAGCTGTTGCAGTCAACCTTCGGGCTCATCGTGATAATCTGATCATTGCCCGAACCTCCGGGGCACGCTCCTGGTCATGCCGTACCGCGGTAGGCGGCTGATATTGAGTATTCCTGCACAAGTAACAGCCGATCGGTTTCATTGAACCTTGGTGGGGCCCTCGCTTGGCTCTGCCGAAGCGCTTAGATTCTCCGTTCTCGTCAGTACCAGGCTTGTGAAGAGGAAGTGTTGTCCAAGAGCCTTCGCGGCCGATAGGCTGGATTCCATAATTATCAATGCTCGCGACGTCACCGCCAGTTTTCATGCGATGCGACGTTCAGCTTGGTCGGGTAGAATGCAGTTAACCGATAGCCCGAGGGTTGGCCCGGCGGCTGCCAGCGTTCGCACCTCGGATGAGACTACAGCTTAAACGAAATCTTGGGCCATTAGGGAGACACGGCGCGAAAAGCTTCAAGAAGAGCATTGGAGCTCATCACATGCTGTGTCACAGTAGTCAATAGCCTATCATCCACCCAGCGGCATCGTGTTCGACGCTCCGGAGTCGAGACACGAGATGACGTGCTCACACGGTACTTCTTTTGATTTGAGATGATCTAGTCTCATGATAGGGGAGAGCGTTTCTCCGGCGTGGTGATGGTCATGGTAGCTCGATGGCCGTCTCATCCAACAGACATCGCCGAAATTCCCCATTGAGTCGGTCTGGTGTTGAATTGTTACAACGACATGTCGGGTAAGTTCAATGAGGTTATACATCTTCACCTCGGTCTGCAAGTCTTGACAGCTTCTCTGTATCAAAGCCGGACTCTCGCCGCTATGATGAGCCCGAACGATATGAGATAATGTTATCTTGCTGTACCGAATCATCGACAAGTCTGCGATCAATGTTAGCAAAGAAGGCCACGCATGGGTTCTTGGAATACACAGCAATTCTGCACTCTAGCTACCATAACTAGCAACAACGTTGAAGATCTACTGAACCATACATGAACATGTGTGTTCCGTGCTCTTTTCTGAGACATTGCACACAGTCGCTCAAGTTCCAGCGGCCTACAAGACGACACAGCCTCTGCCAGGATACTGTGTAGTTCTTAGGGATGTCAAACAAGGCGTCACGGACTAATAATCCAGGACTATACAATATCATACAGCTTGCCACATTGGGAGAACGAAACATCAACAGTAGTGTGCGAAGGCAGATAACGAGATGAACACTGGAGCGCCCTGGACTACTAGGAGCGCAGAGATCTGTGAACTTTCAGTTGATACTTAGGCTCATTGTTTTTGAGTGAATTTCAACAGCGACTGGCCGCGTGGCTCAATTGGCAGAGTATCTGACTACGACCCAGTAGTTACATCAGGAGGTTCCAGGTTCGAGCCCTGG
>JAXQJP010000100.1:0-51472 GCA_037042015.1 Furcasterigmium sp. R96-07A1
CATGGCTGCGACGGTCGTCTTCTTGGTGTATCCGGCAATATTGGACGCGATCAGACTCAAGATGATGACGAAGCCCGACGGCGCGGCCAGGGTCAGGTAGAAGCCGCACAGCTTGCCGACGGGCACGCTGTCCGGGAGCGCGACGAGCAGGATGCTGCCAAAGGCTGCGATGCCGACGCCGACGAGCGAGATGAGCAGGCGGTTCTTGAACCTGTCGCCGGCCCAGCCGGTGATGAGCAGTGTGACGACCTGGACGGCGCCCGAGGGCGTGCCCAGCAGCAGGGACTGCTTGGGGGTGTAGCCGAACGAGACGATGAGGAGGTTGAAGAAATTGGAGATGCCGCCGTTGGGGATGTTTCCCGCGAGACTGAGGATGACGATGGTGATGGCGAAGGGGTCCTTGAGGGCCTCGATGAACTGGTACGTCTTGAAGTGCTTGTTTCCGATGCCCTGCTGGTTCTCGCGGACGCGGGCGACGGCGAGGATGCGGTCCTCCTCGCTGAGCCAGCGGGCCTTGAGCTGGTTGTCGGGGACGACGATGTAGAAGATGACGCCGAGGGCAACGGTCAGCACACCGGTGATGATGTGCAGGACCTTCCAGGCCTCGATGGAGAAGTGGCCCTTCTCGCCGCCCTCGGCGAGGCCGTAGGCCATGAGGCCGCCGACGATCGAGGCGAGGCCGTTGAAGCTGAACCAGAGGCAGGTCCTGAAGCCCTGCTCGGACTTCTTGTACCACTGCGACGTGATGAGGGTCCAGGCCGGAGTGACGGCCGCCTCGAACATGCCGAGAAGGAGACGGAGAGCGGCGGCTCCGGCGAAGTTGTGAACCACGGAGAAGAGGGTGAGAATCACGCCCCAGGTGATGATGGTGAAGGCGGAGTATTTGGCGATGGGCAGCATCTGCAGCAAGCGGACGGTAGGCCACTCAAAAGCCTTTGAGCAACAAGAGTTAGCATGTGCCAAGTTGTCAGCCTGCAGATAGCAAGCATCGTCCACTCACCAGGTAACCAAAGTAGAAGAGGGAACCGAGCCACTGGTAGTTGTCCCCTACAAGGTTGATATCGTCTCTCAGTCCCATGACACTGGAGTATGACAGAGTGGTCTTGTCCAGGTAGTTCCTAGGCATGTTTAGCTCACATTCTGCCGCATCAAGTTTCGTCAAGTATCCAGACTCACATGCCATAGATGACACACATGATGGGCAGGATGTGTCGATCGATGGTGCGAAGGAGACGCTTGTCGGTGGCGGCGTCGACCACGACGTCTCCGTGGTTCTGGAAGGCGGCATAGGCCTCATCGACGTTCGCGGCGTCGGCCTTTCCGAGCTTCGTATCAGCCTCGTCGACGACGGGCGTGGAGGCGCCCAGATTGACGGCATCGTCAGCCATCTTCTTGTTCTCGGTGGTTGAGGCAGGGTCCGCCATGTCGAATGTCTTTTGTCTCGAAAGATGATGTGTTCTGCGAGACAGAATCCCACAGGAAGAGAGCGTCCTCGTGGTGGTTTAAGTATCAAGAAGCCGACCCTCAATCGCTATCTTGCCTCGACACTGCGCTGACCACGGGTCGTCTAATCAGCCCCGGCGCGCAGGGACCAGATGCTTGGATCGACAAAAGACCCCAGGAAGTGGACGGGCCCGTGACGAGATAGCAAGACCAGTCCAGATCAAGTGTAGGAGCGGGCGGCATGAATCCGGGGGAACGGATGCATTCTTGGTTGGTCGTCGACAGTCGATGTGCCTCTTCCCTCTTGCGGGGAATAACGTGGGCACAATCTCGCCGCCCCAGGACCTGCGTCATGTTTCCTAATAGGGCAATGGAGTTGCTATCGAGGACGGCTTATCAACTAAGTTATCATGGGGTAGCTGATAGCCTGAGCTCAGGTCGCATGACTCTGCCGATTTCCGAGTCGCTAGTCCTGGTGATCGTGCAGTGGCTTGCGGGGATGGAAAGACACTGGACCCTGACAGCCCGAGTCGCTATACCCAACAGGGGAATGGCATTGCTATCGAGGCTGGTTCAGGGCGCAACAGTGATAGCACAGGCTTCCTCGTCCTGGTCTAGCACGTCTCACACGCGAGATAGGGACCAGTCCCACCGCCTCTGGGGGGTGAGGGTCCGCTAACATCCTTGAAAGGCTTGGGCTGGTCAGACGGAGCAACGGAGATGATGAGAAAACTCACGAGCGACATTGCAGCACGCTGAGGGACTTCGGCATCATCAGGTCCGCTTTTCGGCTGTTGGTGCTGTTCTCCCTCTGACATCTAATACAAAGGCACATGCCTTCAGACTTGCCAACTTACACCTCGTTATCTCCAGCCTCTCAAGATAGCTTGACCGCAACAGAATGTCTACCATCACTTTGACCTCCACCGAGGAGCTCGCCCATACCGTGGCACCGATAGATCAGGTCATCAACAAGACCATCGATTTATATGACAAGGAGCTGCGCGACATCAGTCTCAAGGTAAGCAGCATCCTGCCTGCTCAAGAACCTCCCACTAATGGATGCTGCGTAGATCCACGACGACCCCGAGCTCTGTTTCGCCGAGCACAAGGCCCACGACAACATCGTTGCCCTGCTCCGCTCTCTCGGGATCTCCGTCACCCCCCATGCGTACGGCCTCGAGACCTCCTTCTCTGCCGAATACGGCACCGGCGGCCGCGTCGTCACCTTCTGCTGCGAGTACGATGCGCTCCCCCAGATCGGCCACGGGTGCGGCCACAACCTGATCGCCACATCTACGATCGCATCCTTCCTCGGCGCCGTCGGTGCCCTCAAGCAGTCCGGCGGGCCCGGACGTGTGCGTCTCCTGGGCACGCCGGCAGAGGAGGGCGGCGGCGGCAAGATCAAGCTCATCGACGCCGGCGCCTTCAGCGACGTCGACGCCTCCCTGATGAGCCATCCCTTTCCGGCTGCGCCTGCGACCAGGGCGTTCAGCGGCGTTGCCTACGGAAACTGTCTCGCCGTCGTCGCCTTCCGAGCCACATTTGAAGGGCGGGCCGCACACGCCGCCTTCTCGCCATGGCTGGGAGCGAACGCACTGGACGCCGTGACGTTGACGTATAGTGCCGTGGGCATGCTGCGACAGCAGACTCGGCCGACTGATATTATTGGCCTCATCATCGAGAATGGAGGAGCGAGCAGCAACATCATCCCCGAGCGCACGGTCATGAGCTGCAATGTGAGGTCCAAGACTCTACGGGAAGCAAAGGAGCTTCTGGCTCGGGTGCACAAGTGCCTCGAGGGAGCAGCTCTCGCCACCGGTTGCACATTGAAGATCGAGACCATGTCAGTGCTACCATGGACGCCTTGTCTTTTCATGGGTTCCATTACTGACTCTTCCAACCTAGACACGACCCTTACGCCGACCTCAGATCCAACAAGACGCTGTGCTCTGTCTTCACAGAGAACATGACGGCGTTCCAGAAGAAGTACAAGTGCGACCTTGACTACATGCACGACGGTCCGTACGGGACGGATATGGGTGAGTCTCAATTTTTCGACAACTTGTTCATGTAGCTAATATTCTACAGGTAATGTCTCCTATGCCTGTCCTTCGTTCCATGGGACCTACCACGTGGAGACGCCCCCTGGTGTGGCCTTGCACTCTGCCGAGTTCGCTGGGGCGGCAAGGACACAGGAGAACCACGAGATTACGATGCAGGTTGCCAAGGGCATGGCACTGACGGCTTGGAAAGTGCTGTCGGATGAGACAGTGGCTGCGCAGATGAAGGAAGATTTTGAGCAGGACATATTGCTCCGATAACTACCTGTATGAGTTTCTAGAACCAGGCATGAACACATGTTTAAGCAGATATCAGCCCCTATGACAGCACCACCAGACTTGGCAGCTGGCAACCAAGTGAACCAAGTGTCACAAGGCCACTTTAGTCTCTACTTTAGTCTGCCATGCACTAGCCTTGATACAGTAACTGATAGCATAGCTGATAAGAGATTTGGTGAGCTGACTGGCAAATCAGCGGTGGATCTTGGCACACTCAAGTAAACCCGTTCCGACAACGGCGGACCTACAACCACCAGTCCCCGTTCCATCATGGGCAGACAGATGGACGTCACTGCCCCTCGATAACATCGATAACGAACCTGGTACAGACCGATAGGTCATCTCACCCTTCACCGGATCCAACACACATGGCGATCTCAGGCAGCGATTCAATCGCCGCTTGATACTCAGCACCGCGCCCTCCATGGCCCCTCAAACAAGTCGGTCGCCCGTGAACCCCATGGAAACAGACCTCCGCCGCCGGTCCAAAGGAGGATGCATCGACTGCAAGGCGGCCAAGATCCGATGCGATGAGAGCCGCCCTTCATGCGGTACCTGTGCGCGGCGGAAACGTCGCTGTAGGGGATACAACCCCGCCGGCAGTGCCGCACACGCCTCGTCAGAGAAGAATGCAAGGTTCATCTCATATCAACCCACGGGGTCCAGGAGAGGTCGGTTCACGGAGAGTACGGGCGAGCGACTCGAGGCGGGGACCCCGGCATCTGAGGCTGCAACTACCGGGACTCCAAGGGAAGATGGCGATGACAGAGCCTCGTCCAGGGGCTCCGTCATGAGCGTCCCGAGAGATATCGAATCGCCTTCGGAGTGGGCCGGGATGTCGATGACTACACCTGGCTCGTCTATCGCTACCTTCTCTTCCTTGCCCCAAACCGTCCCCATCATCCCCCCGGAGACTATCGCGGCCGACGACGTGGAACTCTTCAGCCTCTATTTCAAAAGACATCCTTTCGAGCAGGTCATCAGCCTCGAGTTCGTGGACGAGATGAACGCCTCGACATGGATGGTGTTCCAGGACAGCCCCAAGGCGGTGGTGGAGGCCCTCTGCTCCGTCGGCTCCGTCTATCTCGAAGAAGACAGCCAGGGCGCGCTGCTCCCGCTGACCATTGCCAGGCGCGCGAGAACCCTAGCCACGCTCAAGGTCAAGGACCCGAGCCGCGAGCTGGAGCAGATGCTACTCATGTCCCTGGCGCTGGGCGCGATGGAGGTAACCTTGACCTTGAAGCCTCTTGTGCTATGTCGACAGACGAAAAGGCTAAAAATGCGAACAGGGCATCGACACGCGCTGCAGGCCGCACGAGCGCACATCCTCCACGCTCATCGCCTACTCGGCGTCTATCATCCACAGGTACATCGAGTCCGGCCTCGTCCTGAGCTCGCTGGCCAAGTACTTCATCCGTGCCCTTGCCCGCCACGACATGATCATGTCCATAAGCCACCTCCGCCGCAACTCCATCAGGACGGAGATATGGCTCGACTCGCACGCGTACCGGCCCGACCGCTTCATGGGCTACACCACGACGCTGATGCCGCTCCTGGAAGAACTGTGCGGCCTCGCCGAGGACGTCTACCGCACCGCGCAGTACGTCCCGCCCGTCACCTACGGGCCGGAGTCGCCGAGCGACGGCCCGTCCATCACGTGCAAGATCAACGACCTGCGCTCTCGGATCGAGTCTTGGCGATGGGGCTTCCCGAAAGGTGTATCCGCGGCATCGGCAGAGCGCCTCACGGCCCACGCCGATGCGTACCGCGCCGCTGCTCTACTCATGCTCTTCCGCCTGCTGCATGCCGCAGGGACCTCGGCGGAAAGCGACCAGACGGCGTTGGAGATGGCCGAGGAGGTCATGGTGCACTTGAGGAGACCTCCGGAGGACCTGAGGCTCTCGACGTGGCCTGCGCTGATCGCCAGCTGCGAGCTTCACAGCGAGGCGGATCGCGCCGCGGCCATCAACGTGTTTCACAGTATCTACAGCGTGCGGAAGACCGGCACGTCCCTACAGACCCTCAAGTTCGTCACGGACAGGGTCTGGTGGGCCAGAGACGAGGGGCACGACTGGAACTGGATGAACTTGAGCCAGCAATTTCCCGGGGAGTGCGTGCCGATCTGAAGGTGCTTCCGCAATGGCAGCGCTGCCGCAAGAAATTCTCAAATCGGCCCTGACGGCCTACAAGTGCTTGGCCTCGACGATGGGAGGGCGTGTCCATGGACGGAGACCAGGCGGATGCCGGTTTCTGTGTGACTCCGGCGGTGCTGTCTGCACACCGAACATTGGCTTGATAGAGACTGCTGTCAGCCTGTGCCAGCCTGCGCCCGCTACTGCGGCAATGCTTAAGTAGTCCTCTGAGGCCCCGGCCCTAAGGGACTCATTTATGAGGGGATCCATTTCCAGCTCCACACTCGACCAGACGCCCATCATGGAAGCTGCTCGGGGTCTGGTGGCCGCAGACGGCGGCAGGCCGAAGAGCGTGGATATCACGATCGAGTCGGCGCCCTCTCCATCGTCTCGCCTAGGTTCGCCGGGGCCAGGTTGGGATCACACGGCGAGAGAGGGCGCCGCAAGAAAGACTACCAGGAAGGTGAAGACGGGCCGCCGAGGCCAGTCTTCCGCAGGAGAATATTTCACCCTCTCCTTAGCTGGATTGTTCATCTCCCAGTGCTGGCGATGACCTGCTTATTATCTTCGTCGGCCACTTCAGGCTTTATCGGTATCCTGAAGACGACCCGGAGGGTGTCAGCCTCAATTGACAACATTACCAAGAGTTTCAGTGGCGACAACGACTCTCGATGTCCTCCAGGACGTGAACACCCACCCAGTCCGGCTCTTCAAGCGCAGCCGCAACCTCGCGGGGCTGAACACCTCTCTATCGGCGACGAGAGCAACAAGACCGAGGTCGAGCGGTTCTCCTTGCGCTTCTTCGGGGCTATCCTCACGGGCGGGATATCGCGTGCGTCATCGGGCGGCTTCACCATGCTCGTCCTCGAGGAAACGAACACGCTGCCTGTGGCGGACGCAGCACTTCACCCTGGCCATCATGTGTCTCTAACCCCTCACTGTTTTCGCTTCCGCGGCCGCCGTGGCCCGGTCGACGACCATGGAGGTGCTGGATTCACGGCTCGGCGAGCGCCGCCACGGGCTCCCAAGCGTCGTGGCATGGTCAGACTGCAGGAGATGGTGCTCCTGGCGCTGCGATCCACTCCTCCACAGGATGATTATATGCACGAATCAGTTGCAGAGTGTAGCAAGGGTGGTTTTTGGAAGAATGTCGTCGGAGCACAAGTAGACAGGGAGCTGCACATGGCGGTGGGGTCGAGAGACGTATGGTGAGTCCAGTGAAGACGGATGCCTACTCGCAACGGAAATTGGCACAACGCCGGAATCCGTGGGTGATATTAAAGGAGATCTTCTTTCAGTTAGCGAGCCATTTGATTTGGGCTGTCCAGCATATACGGGCAACTTCCAATCGGCAAGAGTCGTGATGTTGGTTTTCAGGAGTCGCCTGCGCCACCGTCTGAATGACTAATCATGTACTTAACGCCACTCTCTGACGCCAACGATTCCAGTGTGATGCTTCCTCTGACGCAGATCCGAGCCAAAGCGCCCAGGCACCAGACGTGCCAAGCCGCCGCCCCTCCAAATGCCGGCATACTACAACTTGCGCCTGTCGCACTTCACCTCGTCTTTTTCTACTAGACCTCTCCCCTACACACCCAAGGCTCATCATGTCGGAACGGCCAAAGACACCACCACGCCAGAATGCCCCGAGAGCACCTTCGCCTCCCACCCCAGAGGTGACGAGGAGAATAGTGAGCGACAGTCACTCACCACTGCGAGCAGCATCACTAACAGGGCCCAGGAAGAGAATCGTCTCAGAGCCAAGGCAATCCGCGACCAGAAAGAAGCTGCCCTTCGAGCCTCGGGCGCACCCCAGATCGACAAAACCCCCTCGGGCTTCGTCGCCACCGACACCGTGCACATCGCCAACTCTCGGAAGCGCCCTCACGACGCCATCTCCACATCGAAACCTCCCAGCTCGAACACCAAAGCCTCGCCTGCCCCGGCCACGAACCGCGATGCTCGCGTCAAGCCCGGCGAGGAGGGCGCCCTCCGCCCGGCCCGCAACTTCGCCAAGTTCGTCGACTACAACATGTCAGCCATGACCGACACTAGGGGCGGCTTCCTCTCCATCGACGACGACCCGCACAACACCGCCCTGGTCCCCAAGCCGAAACCCGGTGAGGCCGCTCCTGAGACCAAGCCCGCCGGCATGACGGCCCAGGAGTGGCAGCGCCTCCAGACCCTCCGCCGCCTCCAGCGCACAAAGGCCGGCCCCTTCGAGCCCTCCCTCTCCGTCCTGCGCGACGCCGACGAGCAGGCCGCCAAGAAATGCCGCGAGTGCGGCTCCGCCGAGATCGACCACGTCTGGGCCGACGTCTTCCGCCTCTACGTCTGCTCCCTCTGCAAGGAGCGCCACCCGGACAAGTACTCCCTCCTCACAAAGACAGAGTGCCGCGAGGACTACCTCCTCACCGAGCCCGAGCTGCGCGACGCCGACCTCCTCCCGCACCTCAGCCGCCCCAACCCGCACAAGTCCCACTGGCACGACATGATGCTCTTCCTCCGCTGCCAGATCGAGGACTACGCCTTCGGCGAGAAGTGGGGCAGCGCCGAGGCCCTCGACGCAGAGTTCGAGCGCCGCCAGGAGGAGAAGCGCGCGCGCAAGGACAAGAAGTTCCGCGAGAAGCTGACGGACCTCAAGCGCAAGACGAGGACGGAGGCTTTCCGCCGCCAGGCCGCCAAGGGTGGCGGGAGCGACGGGCCCGCGAAATTCGGCGACTCCGTCGGCGGCGGCCGCCACGTGCATGAATGGGGCCGCACCGTCGAGAACGACGAGGGCATGACCGTCAAGACGTGTACGGGGTGCGGCATGGAGGTTGAGGAGTTGGAGTTTTGAGCGCCTGATGATACTGATGCCATGATACCTTTTTGCTATTTTGTACAAGAAGCGACGGACACGAATGGAATTGCTTTGATGGTCATCACTCTCCTTCAGTGAACCAAGATGCCAGCGACAGCCGCCCCGTGTCAATAATCCGCCGCAAGACCTGTTCTCTGGGGTATTGAAAGGTCCGTCTGGCGAACAGCCTACAATGTTACATACTACAAGAAACAAGGCCACCCCCTCCACGACGAGCTGCAGACGGCGCGTGCCGCAGAGGACGGGAAGCCAGGTCGTCCGCCACGAATCCGCCATCGTCCGCCATACGCACCTCATCCTCAGCCATCCAAACGGGCGCCGCAAGCCTTGCCGTGGGGGGAAGGCCACCCCCTACCCCTATCCCTCCTAGCTCGCTCTTCTACTATGATTCAAGTCATGCCCGCCATGCATCGTATCTTTCTTTCGTAGCGCCTGGAGAGGCAAAATGCATACGCGGGGAAAGCTTTACCGCGCAAACACCTTAACCATGCCGTCGCCGCCGCCGCTGACGACCCATTTGCCGTCCTGGCTCCACACGACAGCGCAGACGCCCTCGCCACGCATGATGCGGTGGCTCGTGATCTCCTGCGTGCAGGACCGCTTCTCGAGGCTCCAGAATCGCAGGCTGGCGTCGTGACCAGCGCTGACGAGCTCCTGGCCGTCTGGGCTCAGGGAAAGGCTCGAGATGGCCGCGGGGTGGGCGAGCATGTTGTATGTACATTGACCTGGGTACGTTAGACTTCTTTCTTCGCGGCATCTCAGATTAGATAGTGTGAACTTACCGCTGTTGGCATCGAAGAATTTCACAAAGCGATCCTCGTGCCCTGAGATGATGACGCCCTCGACCCCAGACCCAGCCATGGACCTGCCGCCTCCCGTGGGTCCGCCCGCTGCCCCAGCGTCCTCCTCGGACAGGCTGCTGCCGGCGTGCTGACCCTGATCCAGGCCGACTGTGGTGGCTACGACGGCATTCACGGCCGTGGCCATCGACCCGTCGTACGTCTCGAGGCTGTCCATGGTGCCGATCTGCTCACCGGTCCTGGTATCATACACGATGATGGAAGCGTCCGAATACGAGACAACGAACGACTCTCCGGATGGGCTCAGCGGTGCAATGCAGGTGGGGTTTGCGGTCGACCCGTCCGACCTAGATATGCTGTGTACAAGACTGTGGTTGAAAGGCGAGTTCGACGCAATCGATGGCTGGGGCGAGTTGGGGAATGCGCTGCCAGAGCTCATCGAGTTGCCGCGTACCCTGCCCCGGCTACCGGTGGGCGCAGCCCTCGAGGCGCCGGGCTGCGGCGACATGAGCTGTGGTGGTGCGCTGACTGCCCAAAGCTTGACTGTACCGTCGGCGGCGCCAGAAACCACGAGGATCCTGTCCGGAGTGCCATAGGGACTCGACTGTCCAAACACGGATCCCAGGGTGGTCGGGAGCACGCAGAGGGCCCAGACGGCGTCAGTGTGGCCGTCAAGCGTGGCCTTCGGGTCGACGCGCCCTCTCTCCCAGACACGGATGGTCGAGTCTTGACCGCCAGAGAAGATCCAGCCATCGCCCTGGGCGCGGCCGCCGGTTGCAAAATTCGGCGACGGCCACCAGGACGTCAGGCACAGAACAGCCCCGGAGTGGCCTCTGTGGGTGAAGTTGGCCATCACGTCCAGGTCAGACGCAGCGCTCCCCATCGGGTTGTCGAAGCGCGGGATGTGGAATCGCTTGATCATCCCATCGTCGCCAGCAGTGCAAATCTCAGGCTCACCAGGGCTACCGCCGCCGGAGAAGATGACTGTTCGGACGGTGTTCAGGTGACCCCTGAGGCCGAACCGCAGTCTGAAGTTGCCGCCATCGTTCTTCTGCGACGTGGAACTCAGCAAGAGATCGTGATCGGCACTTCGCCGCCGCGACATGGAACCCTTCCTTCTGTGAGACACCGGAGCTCTGGTAGGTGACTTTGGCATGGTCTCGGCGTTGGGGAACATGTCCGTGTCCGGGCGGTTAGGGAAAGCGGTTTGGGGTTGAGAGTTCAGTGTAGCGTTCGCCTCGGAGGGTGCGGCTTCTGGAAACTCCCAGCCGTCGTTATTCGGCTCCGATCGGTTATCGCGAGTCTCCTCGGGAGCTTCCGACGCCTCGACAGACTCGACGCTATGGTTGGGCCGGCTCTCGTCGATTGGGCGAGAGGTGATGGGCTGCGGCCATTCGTTGCCGGCGGCGTAGAGCACAGGAGGATGATCGCCTTCGGAGCTTGGGGGCGGTGTTGGAACCTCGCCCTGCCTGGTGTTGTACGAGGTTGGCTGGCTACGTTGCATGGGCGGCGCGGCGTGGGCTTGGCCCAGCGAGCCTCTGTTCACGTCACGGACATGGTTCTGTTGCTGGTTGTTCTGTCGCATGAGAGGAGGGAAGCTGGATTCAGGTGCCTGCCCGGGTTGTGGGGGGAAGCCTTCGGCTCCAGCCAAATCTTCCATAACGGGCAGCTGAGGCGACTCTCGCGGGGGCAAGGGGTTCGCAGGCGTGATCATCAGGTAGGAGAATTCGGCTTGGCACTGGTCCAGGAAGGCTTTGAGGTCGGCGCGTTGAGGTTCGTCGTCGCCCTTGCCCAGCTCATCGTCGTTGTCTGGAACTCCGAGCTCGGAAGCTGTGTCGCACGTCAGTTTCTCTCGGGCCACTGCACCGGGATTCGGTCGGCACTCACATCGCAGTCTTTCCTGAATCAGCAGTGCCCTGTCCTTCTCGCGCTTGGCGGGCTTCTCGTCAATATCGGATACTGCGCCGGTGCCCTTGAGGAGCATGTGCTGGTCTGTGGCCTTCTTTTCGAGGATCGTGACATATCTCCTGAGGGCCTTCTGCGTGGCGTCCGCCCTTCTGGCCTGGCCTTCGAGCGCAGCTATCCTGCCCTTCATCTCCTGTCTCTCTATTTCCCAGGAATTGCGGTCGCGCTCGTGACGGTGCCATTCCGTTTGCAGGAAGCGCATGACGCCTGCCGAGAGAATAGGGGTCAGCATGTCGGGGCTTCGGTAGGGTAGAAGTAGAGAGACGAACCCTGCAAAGTGTACTCGGTCGCATGAGGCTGGTTGGAGCCGGCGCCGGGCATCATCCCGCTCACGTCACCTCCCGGGCCGCCTACCATTCCGTTTCCCGGGTTCCCTCCCATGCCTGAACCTGACTGCCAGCTCATAGACGCGGCCGTGGGCTAGCTCCCCAGCGGCCGTCCCTAAGCTGCGATATTCGTCGAGTGGAAGCAGTACAACAAGATCGAGTCGTTCAGAACGTTCTGGTCGTTATTCCCAGCTCCAATGAGGAGATTGCGAAGGAGGCAAACGACAAGGAATGGCGCGTTTGCATCAATTGTGGTTTTCGAGGTGAGCTGCGGTAACGGGTGCGACCGCAGGCCGTTCGTCTCGGTGCGGCAATCGAGAGGCCGTTTGAGGATCGCCCAGAAACGCCTGATTCTAGCGGCGCAGTGCGAATCGGCGCCTGGTTTGTATGGTTGAATCCTAGCGTTGTGTACAGTTGGCGTCGAGACACATGACCAAGTCGGAAAAGGAGCGTTCTGACGATGCAGCTAGTGGTAATCCCAGGCAAGCAAGCAAGCAAGCAACAGGAGTCGCAGTGGAGAACCTGACAGGAGGGCCAGGCCACGGCGCGTAAACACTGTGGGTAATCTCCTGGGCAGTGCCGGTCTCATTGGCCCGAGGTCGGGTCACGTGAGGTTCTCAACAGGACACCTTCTCTCAGAGCGACCCTGGGACATGGCAGTCACGTGGATGTGCAACAAGAAGGGTCCAATTGACGGTGCCTCCGTTGATGAGCAAAGGGCTGACGTTTGAAGATGGCTTGAGAACGGGGTCCTGTATCCTCCGATGTAGCAACTGGTCTATCACTGTTTCCGCACAATATCAAGACAACATTCAGACAAGCCCGTGGCATATCCAGTTCCCGAACGGCCACCAATCTCCACCAATGTGGGGTCCAACAACAAAAGACAAGATGATGAGCCGCCAAAAATGAAATCGACGAGGACGTGATTCGAACACGCGCGGGCGAACCCAATGCCTGAATCTGCTGATGAGATGTCTCATGATAGCAGGGCATCGCCTTAACCACTCGGCCACCTCGCCGCTTGTTGGAGGGAGGGAATTTCCTCCAAGTTAATGAGGGACCCGCTCAGACAACCACAGCTTGAACGGTTGGTTTGGTCCGATGACATGCTTGGCCTTGGGAGGCTTCATGCTTCCTTGGCCAGATGCTCAAGTCCTCCCGCAATTGAGGTCCTCAGGTATATTGTTGTTATACTACTGCGACATTCCTCGTAACTGCGCTATTTGCAATTGTCCTTGGTCAGAAACCAGTCGCTTCTTCACTTCAGTTCCAAAGTTAGACGTTCTGACGAGCTTGGACGGTAATGACTCCATCATATTTAAGTACCTACATGGTATTAATATCCATTTGCTGCCATTGTTAAGCGTACCCGGTGCTGCGGGTCGTGCTTATGCTTTTCAGAGTCTAGTCCAGGGCAATTACTCGTGCCTGTATTTAATGCCAAACTCGGGTGCTCCTGCTGTTTCACTCGCACGTACGTAATGCGACTGCCGTTGCAGCCGAGTGCGGTTTGAAGTCTGCCTTTCTCACAAACCTCGGAACCTCACGCCCGCAACTCGACCACTGTAACTATCATCGTATCTGCACAGGAGTCCTCGGAGGTCAGATACACGTGCTATCACCCATGACTCCGGCTCCTGGGCCCGGCCCGCAATGTTGGAGATGTCGGCAGCGAAGAATCCGGTGCGATTCCGCCGAGCCATCCTGCTTCAAATGCACCAGCCGAGGGAAACCATGTCCTGGCTACGTAAAGGAGAAGACCATTCGGTGGACGCATTATGTCGCTCCTGGGACACTGGTACATCGGGCATCGCATCAAACGCCAATGAACGCCCCAGCTGCCCTGATACCAGCTTCGGCGGTAAAGCTGTATCACCAGCCTGGAATGCCTCGACACCACCACAGAGCCGATGATGTCGCTCCAATGGAAACAATCTTAGACCTTGTCACTTATCGTATGATACCTGGTCTATCCGCCCACTGCTACGACATGTGTGCTGACAGGAATGACCATGTAGACAACGCACTCATTGCACCCATCATAACTGTCTACCGCGAACTCACATTTTTCTTCGAGCTCAAGCTAGATAGATGGCACGAGCTCGCCCTGACCACGAGGCATCTGTACTTGGGCATCTCCGCCCTGCACAAGGCGGTGCGGAAGGACATCAACACCATCGAGCTGCCCAACCATCAAGGGGAACCTGTCCCAATGAGCCAAGAGATGTGCCTCCTCCACCACCACCAGGCAAGCGCCGCTCAAAGACTGAATCAGCGCCTCACGACAGTCACACCCGAGACGCCAGACATGGATCTGCTGTTCAGCATTCAAATGTTCATGTACTTGCAAATGCAGCAGGGTGCATACTCGCAGTGGCGTCCACACGTCGACGGCGCTCACACGGTGACCAGCCTTTGGGGAGCAAAGAGCCTGCTGGGCTCGGACTGCGATTACTTGTACTACGCCTTGATGACTATCAACGTATTCGGGTCTGCGACGACCCCGTCCCACGCTCTGTCTCAGAAAATCGTACAGCAGCATCTTTTCTACCTCGAGGTACAGCAGAGCCTGATCGTTGACATCGCCACGTCGACGATGCCGGTTCCCCGAGAACTCGTAACAGCCACAGCCATGATCAATATCCTCAGAGCGGGCGAAAGTCATGATAGCTCAGCTGAGGTACTTCGGTTGACAGGCATATGTCTAGATGGTGTCTGTATTCTCGAATACATCCACGGCTTCTCCTCCTCATCGTGGGCCGAGTCTCTGTCTACAGTCACAGTGGACACAGCGAGTTCTGGAGGGGCGGGGAGTCCATTCATGGCTGCTTTTTACGCTGGCTGGGCACTCTTCGCAGACTGTTACCAAGCAGCTGTACTTCTGTACCTTTCATGGAACCACCTGGCAGATCAACCTGGCACGGAGCGCAGCGATGGCGTTGAGTGGTCCCGCATACAAGACCAGGCTTATAACAAACTGAAGTCCAGTCTCTACGAGGTTTTCGACCGCAGAATTACGGGAGTCACGCACCAAAACTTCGTCTTCTGGCCCATGTCGATTGCTGGCGTTGAGGCCGTCAAGCGACACGATCGACACCACCTAGACTCTCTGGAGCGACGGCTTATGAGGGTCGCCATCAACACAGGCGGACTGGCTTGGCGCGATGCCATCTTATTCTTGGAGGAGCTCTGGGGAAAGACGCACTCAAAACATGCCGAAGGATTCGCCATGTCTTGGGATGACATCTTCGAAAGCGCGCCTCTATTCATGGAATGAGTTTGGGACCCAGCAGCTTCACGTGTTCCAGGGTGAAACTTGAAGATAAAAGGAACCTGGAGCGATACAGGCCAATGGATAAGGCATGAGTGCCCCATCAGAGCGCTACCTCGAACCAGCTTAGCGGGCCATGAGGCCCCCGCGTTCTGTCACGCAGCGCGCTCCAGCGCACCTTCAGTTGTCCCGTCTGTCATGGTCAGTACGTAAACACCCGCTGTCATTGCTACACCAACACCACGACCACCGCCGCTTGACGACTTGCGCCGACTTGCGAACGAGGGCGCGACCCCGCAATGTGAATACCAGACCCGGGATGACAGCAACCCATCCCTCAAGCGGCTCCAAGACTGCACCTCCCTTCGCTCTGACAGCTTCCCGACAACTACTGATAACCGAGGCCAAGCGCATCACCACCACTTGCTGCTGTCCAGAGGTCGGATACCGTCTCGTCAACATCGATGAATGGGGAGGAGGCGCCGCCGGAACACAGCGGTCGCAAATACCGCTCCAAGAAGCAGAGACCATGTGACCTGTGTCGCACACGCAAGATCCAATGCAAGCTGCAGGCGGACAGAGCCGACTGCGAGCTGTGCCAGCGGCTGGAGCGTCAGTGCACCTTTGTACTCGGACCTCTAAGGAGGAAATATCGACCTCGAGGTGAAGGCGACAATGGCGGGATATCAGAATCGAGTCGGCCTGGGCCTGGAGCCTCGCATCCTGAACCGAACTACGGCGAGGTGTCGATGCGCGACAATGCCGCCGACCCAAATGTGCACATCGATATGGACCTAGATATGGACAATTTCTGGATCCCCCAGTCAGATGTGCCGCAGCCGTTTGGCACCCGAGAGGCGCCGAGTATGCTCATGAATTGGTACACGATGGGGTCTCCCTTTGGTAGGATCTTGCACCCTCATCTGTCGCAGTGCAAGCCGGCTTACCATTGCACAGGGAGGAACGCAGTCGAGAGTGGCCAAGGTTATCCCGGGAGCAGGATAGAGCCTGAACCTGGGTTTCTACAGGATGCACGCCGACCAAGCAACGGCATGATGCGACCGCCATCCGAGGGCACTGCTCCCACCACCGCCTCGAGTGAATCGCCGTCTAGCATTGCTGGCCTCTATGCCCAGAGGGGTGCTAGGTTCATTGGAGCGACAACGCCAGATGCTGTCTCCGGCGATGTCCCTCACGATAATCGCATGAGTGTCAACGTCGAGGAAGCCTTGCATACTTCAGACTGGCCGCTCGACTTCTCACTGGAGTCGAAGAAGGGATACTCTAATAACTTGATTGGCTTGTCGTGCGAGTCCGATCCATTCCTCCTACGGCAATATCGTTATAATTCCCAAGACAATTACCACATGTTCAGACTGGATTTCCGGAAGATCACCGACGGTAGCATGTCCCAACCAACGGGCTGCGCCACGACAGGGAATGCCTATCAGCCAGAGCTGAGTAGAGTGCCTCTTCAGTTCATGATGAGTGATGAGTCAATATGGCAAGACGATATCAAGGCCACAGAGAAGCACCTTTCGGGCGGGGACGGCTCGGAAGTAGCGGATATGGCTCTACTGAACAAGATCGTTAGTCCAGATCTGGGCCTTCGGTTGATCAAGCTGTGAGTTTCGAACACTTGTGTCCCCCTTGAACTACACTGACGCTGGGGATTGCAGCTACACGCGCTTTGTGCACCCCAGATACCCCGTTCTTTCGCTCGCTGACCTCAAGCGCATCCCTGACTCCGATTCAAGCTTGACGCTTCCAATAGGCTTGAGGAGCGCCATCTTCGCTTTGGCTGCGCCCTTCACTTTCTTAGACGACGAGCTTAGTGTCTCCAAAGGCTACTGGGAGGTACCGACCGATGACCTCTGGGCTATTGCGCACCGGAGCTTCCAACGTGCGGGCTGCCTTTCGCACCTCTCCCTACTCCAGCTCTGTCACCTGTTATTGCAGATGCCGCCTCAAAATTGGGTCGTAGCCGAACCATCAAAATTCTGGTCCTTGTCCTGCTCTGCAGTAGCCATTGCGGAGAACCTGGGTGTCAACGTTGACCCGACGAAATGGCGGCTGCCGCGGGCGGAGATCATGCTGCGGAAGAGACTCTGGTGGTTCACCTACATCGCGCATACCTGGCATGCCCTCGTCTGCGGGCGGCCATCTCACATCAGTGATTCGAATTGGTACGTGTCGCCGCTCACGGAGGAAGACTTTGAGCGGGGTGACGGTGAAGACCCGGAGGTTCGGGAGTCGATGCAACAGCAAATACCGATATGTCTAGCTCAATATGAGCTGGCTGTTATCGCAGCAGACGTTCTTAGAGAGTTCTAGTAGGTTTCCCGGTGGTGCCGCACAGCGACGAATACTGACAGTGAACGGCAGCTCCGTCAGAGCCAATTCCGAGTCCCTCGCCCTCACGGCACTCCTGAACCGCGCCCAGCCTCTGCGGACCCGGATAGAGAGCTGGAGACAGACCCTGCCACTTCTATCGACCCCCGTCTCGGAGCTGGGGGAGGACGACTTTGACAATGGCGCGGCTTTGCGCCTGTCCCATCTGACGTTGGAGATTATGATCTTCCGGGCTCTTCTGCGACCCCTGGCCTACGACGCGGCAGCCTCTGCGGAGAGGTGCCAGGAGCCCATCTCGACGATATTCGAGAATTGTTACGTCTGTGCCAATGTTGCTACGGACATTGTTTCGTCGCTGCGGGCGAAGCATTTTGCGAGCTTCTGGCCGCACTGTGAGTGCTCACATCACACCATGATGCTGGAAGGGAAACGTTGCAGGGGCTCTTGTAACTAACAAAGTGTTTCCGCAGACATCCGATACAAGCTGTGCTACGTGTCCAGCTTCATCCTGCTAAACTTAGCACAGTCGACCACGAAAGATATGGCCATGCGGAACAAAGCACTACTTGGAAAGTGGAGGGACACCCTTCGGATCCAGGCGAGGGCATGGCCGCTCGCTCGACTCGCGGCGATGAGGCTGGATGCCGTGTTCTGGAAGGGACTCGCCCTGACGATCCACGGCGCTGGTCCAGACAGCCCGGCCATAAAGCTGCTCAAGGAGACGGAGTCCGGCCCGGAGCGGCGATGATCTCGTCCTGAATATACATGGCTTGTCAACATCACATTTTGGTCCTGTCCACCGGTGCATGGTATCCATTCGAGGTGTTGAACTTCTGTCTACCGATGTTTGGCGTCATACCGAACGACTGCTCCGAGAAGAACCTGGGCGCCAATGATGCAGTCCTCCGGCTTGCAATACTCGTCTGGTGTGTGGCTGAGACCGTTCCTCGTGGGTGCGAAAATCATGGCGGTCGGGCTGATCTTGTTCACGTGGCAGCTATCATGTCCGGCACCACTCAGCATGTGCTTCCACAGACGGTGGCCAGGTGTCGGCTTCGTCAGCTCGGAGCAGGTCTCCTCAGCAGCCTGCTCGATGGCCTCGATGCAGTCCGGGTGGAACGCGACGGCGGCGTTATCCGTCAGCTGCTTCCATTCGACCTGGACGCCGCGCTCCGAGTCGTCCTTGGCGATGCGGTCGAACTTGTCGCGGCACTCGGCCACCATCTCGGCGAGCTTGTCCCCGCTGGGATGGCGCATGTCGAGCGTGAACCGGGTCGTGTGCGCCATTGTATTGACGCTGCCTGGTTCCGCGCGCAGTATGCCGGTCGTGACGAGGCCGTCAAAACGCTTGGCGGCCTCGTTGGACGCGACGATCATCTTGGCTGCGGCCAGCAGCGCGTCACGCCGGGACCCCATGGGCGTCGTCCCCGCGTGGCTGTCGCGGCCCCGGACCTCGACCTCGTACCACTGGCAGGCCTGCGCGCCCGTCACGACGCCGACCCTGCGCTCCTCGTCCTCCAGGATCGGGCCCTGCTCGATGTGCAGCTCGAAGTGGGCGGCGATCGGCTGCGCCTCATGCGAGGCCGGCACGTCGCCGAGGAAGCCGATGCGCTCGAGTTCCTGCTTCACGGTCTGCGGGATCCCGCCGCTCGGCGCCGTCACTTCGGCGCAGTTCCAGGCCTTCTCGAGGGGGATGGAGCCGGCCCAGACGCCCGAGGCCATTGTGATCATAGGGAAACGCGCGCCCTCCTCGCTGCGTCTCGTCAGTATCGGGATGAATCTGCCATGGTATCAGGCATACTTGGTCCAGTTGATGAGGCCGACGGGCCCCTTCGTCTGGTAGTTGTTCTCGTGCAGCGTGCGCAGCACCTCGAGGCCTGCCATGACGCCGAGAATCCCGTCATACCTGCCGCCCGTCGGCTGCGTGTCGAGGTGCGAGCCCATCATGACGGGTGGTCCCTCGGTCTTCCCCGGTCTCACGGCGAACATGTTGCCCATCTGGTCGACCGTCACCTTGCAGCCGATTGCTTCGACTTCCTTTTTGAGCCAGTGTCGGACCTTCTTGTCGTCGTCGTTGAGGGATAACCTGGCCATGCCTGTCTCGGTAGGATGGCTGGTTCACGCATGTCAGTTTCGGTCAGGCCCACGCATAGCCCATCATCGACCCTCATGAATCGAACTCACTCGCCATATGGATGCGCCTTGCCAATTTCGCACGTGCCGTGGATAGAGTCCATCAGCCTCGCGCCGTTGACGCGCAGGGCAGAGCCCGTCGAGGCAGCCTTTGTGGCGGACATTGTACTCGTTACTGTGGTCGCCATTCTGCGGATGAAGGACAGGGACATGACGGTGCGTTGACAGACGCTCCTCGCTCGAGGGAAGTTCACAGACAAAATGATACGGTCCGAATGGACGTTAGCCCCAGCGATACTCCGGAGGGTGCAATTCCTGGGCTGGCAAGATAAGAAAATGCAATCAGTCAGTTTCGCACGCGATGCTGCATCGCGTCGGCAGGGTCCTGACGTATCGCGGGGGAGGGGCAGATCGACGACCGGGCCAATTTGGCCGTTTTGTCCGCCCTCGAAGTTGATAGGCTGAAGCTACGGAAGCTGTCTGGGATCAATATGGCACGCACGAGATGCCCGCCGCCTCGGGTTCCCGCGCTGGCGGCCCCGGGGACAAGCTCCCCTCCCTGGGCTTTATCGGCAGGGCGGGATTGGCGGGCAAGTCGCAGGGCGGCGACGGGCGACGAAGCGGGGAGCTAAAGAAGCCCGCCGGGGTTCATCGCCGCGGGTGACGGGGAATGGGTGTGGTTAGGGCCTTGGCACGGGGGAGTGGGTGACATGGAGTTTGTGCTGAGGTATGGGAAAGACGATGCAACATGAACATTGACGGTAGTTTCTATGCTGAAGCTAATTCACGGAAGCCATCCAAGGCTGCTCGATGCAGAAGAAGTTGTAAGATCATGGCATGGTGTATGATCACGATAGGTGGCAGACGAGCATCACTTCACGCAGTGCTGTGCGAGGCAAAGAATCACATGTAGAACTTCATTTTATTTGCAACACATAGTTGATCTACCCCCTCGCCTTCTGCTGCACCTCGAGCCAAGCAGACGCGATATCCTCGCACTTGCAGAACTGCACCGACTCCCCGAAACCTTGCAGCCACTGCAGGAACCTGTCGACCATGCCGATGATGTGCGCCAGGCCGCTGACGTCCGGGTGCACGAGCAAGGGGAAGACAAAGTCGGCCGACTCGTCGCCCTCGCGCGCCGTCTCCCACAGCCACATGAACTTGTCCTTCCACATCTGCTCGACGACGCGCGTCGAGACGTAGCCCATGCTGTTGGCCAGGTGCGGCAAGTACTGCAGCGGCATCATGTCCTCGTTGTACCAGCCGCACGGCAGCTCGACGAGCGGGTGTTGGTTTTCAGGGTAGGACTGCGAGGCGATGGGGGAGGGCTCGAGCCAGGTCGAGGCCGGCTGCGACCAGTCGATGGGCTTGATGGGCGGGTCGCTCGGGGTGAAGTACGGCTGCGAGTCGTGGTGCATCAGGGACGAGTCGTAGAGGAACTCGTGCTCGCGGAGGAGCTTGACCGTCGTCTCGCGGATCGTGTACATGGGCGCGCGGTAGCCGCGGGGTTTCTTGCCGGCAAGCTTCGTGGCGACGTCGATGCTGGTGCTTTGTCAGCCTGACACTTTTTGATAGGAGTCAAGCTGGTGCTGGGAGACTTACCACTTCAACAGAACGTCCCGCTCTTGCTCCTCGGTCATCTGAGAGATGCCCTCGTGGGCGTAGCCGTGGAGGCCGATCTCGGCCCCAGACTCGAAGACGGCCTTGGCCGCCTCGGGGAAGGTCTCTGTCGTGTGGCCCGGGATGAACCACGTCACCTTGTCGGAGACGTTGTTCTTCTTGAACATGTCCAGGAGGCGGTACACGCCGACCTGGCCGGCGAAGATGCCCGAGCTGTAGTCGGCCATGTTGTTGTCGTGGTGGCAGCCGGTACCGAGCCAGTGCGAGACGGCGTCAAAGTCTACGGAGAGGGCGACCTTGACCTTGCGCGTCCGGGGCACGATGGGCGCCGTGAGGCCCGCCGAGGGCTGCTCGCCGGCGCCGCTGATCTGGTACTCGCAGTCCGTGGGCATGCCGGCGTTGACGGGAGCCATGTCTTGGGGACAGGCGCTCATGACGATGATCAGGGGCGTCTCGGCCTTGAAGATGACGTACTCGCCCTTCTCGCTCGTCGGGGGACGGATGTCCAGCCCGCCGTGGTGGTCGATGGCAACGTTCATGAAGAGGTTGAGGGGGTCGGGCACCCAGTCGTCTGCGATGGAGAACTCGGGGAAGTTTTCCTTCAGAGCCTTTTCTCACAAACATGTTAGCCTCCAGCACCAGCACCATCTTGTACTCAGTACCGACCTTGTGCATGTTGTCGGTGCAATTGTCGTGGTACCCCTCAAACCCCTGCATCTTGTACCTCTCGGTATCGCAGGCGGACCAGATCATGTCGTGCACGCCGCGGGTGGTGTCCTCGGTCATGGTCAGGATGGGCTTCCTCCGCGTGCTGTACAGCTTGTCGCCCCGAGCGAGGGAGATCTTGAGGAGCACTGTCCTCGAGTGAACCATGGACAGAAAGTCATTCGAGTCATTGGGGTTGAATGCCCAGAAGTCCAGGACCTGTTTGCCGTATGTGTTGATGATCTTGAGCTCCTGGCCCTTCTCGACGGAGAAGGCCACGGCCTTGCGTGCTGGGATGACGGGCATGGTGATGGCTGTGTGTCTAAGCTGTTCGCGATGTGCTCAATCACGAAATCAAACAATGATGGAGGGGTAGAGGGGTATATCAGAGCTCTGGTGAGCTCCATGGCGGGGACATCGTTCAGAGCTCTTCCGTCATGTCGACGAGGGGCAGAGACGGGCACCAGGGTCCACTAGAAGCTACCCTGAGCTCCTGCATTGGCCGCTAGCACCGCCGTATGTGCAGATGGCCGTCCATGAACTGTCTGTCGGGCATTTGCTCACGGTGGGTTGGCGGGGAAAGCTGTCAGATATGCGACGGCCGTGGGAGGGACCCTCTCGACCCTGGTCCGTGTCGATGGTGGACATTTGGGATACCCCTGAACCTGGCCCGAGCTTCCACACGATAAGGGGTCTTATCGGCGACCTCCCTGGTGGGTCCCCAATCGGCAAACTTCTGGAGGCGGGGAACTTCAGAGCCTTGGAGTCCCTCTAACATCACCAAGTCACGGCAGAGTCCTAATCAAAGCATGGCTTCAAACGCATTTTGGCAAGTCCGTCTAACGCTATTTACAGATTCAGAACCTTGGCAAAGTACTCTTTGATCCACCCCCCCTCGATGGGCCCTGCAGACCCGACCAGACCGTCCGGCCTCAGTATCATCACCGATCCCTTGGCCGCATCGACACCAAACTTGTCGTGCGCCACATTGGTCGGGTCAAAGTACGTATCTCCGAACGGCTTCATGCCCAGCGCCTCGTACGGCGAGCACCCCACGGCGGGGCTAATGGTCACCCACCCGACGGCCTCGTGCGCCGTGAGCTCCCCAGCAGACGCCAGGAACGCCTGCAGCTCGAGCAGCGCCGGCCGCGTGACGCCGACGTTCCCCGTGCACACGAAGACCCAGAACCGCGCCACGTTGCGCGTGACGCGCTGGAACCGCACCTTGGCATTCGTCCCGGGCGCCGTGAGCTCGACGTCCGGCGGCCTGCTGCCCGGCACGACGGCGAGCTCGACGGCCGCCGTGGCCTGGTTGACGACGTTGGCCGGGTACGAGATGCCCAGCCCCGTGTTGAACGAGGCGGCCTGCTCGAAGATCTCGCCCAGGAGCAGGTACGGGTCCGCCGAGCGGTCGCCCTCGTACCAGGACGGCCACTTGTGCGACATGAGGATCGATATGTCCCTGTCGTAGTCGATGAGCTTCTGCACCGCCGTCATGCGCTCCGGGGAGTACGTCGCCAGCACCTCGGGGCGCGCGAGGCCGCGGATCTGCAGCGCGAGCTTCCAGCCCAGGTTGACCGCGTCGTGGATGCCCGTGTTCAGGCCCTGCGCCGCGCCGCTGCTGTGCGTGTGCGCCGCGTCGCCGCAGAGGAAGACGCGGTCTTTCGTCGAGAAGGTCTTGGCGATGCGCTGGCCGATGGTGTACCTGGAGGGGATTAGCATAACGGTATGACGGTGCGAAGCGCGCCGCGGGGCACGTACAGCGTCCACCAGTGAATCTCCTTGAACTTGACGTTGAATGGCTTCATGCTCTCGATGGCCTCCTTCTCAGCGACCTCTTGCGTCACGCCGTCGGGGTATTTCGCCGCGATGTCGGCGCTGTACGAGTATCCGATGCGCGTGGCTCCGTGGTCTAGAGGGGCCCAGAGGACATTTCCGTGCGTCTTGCTCTCGATGGCACTGCACTGTCGCGTTAGCAAAAGCGCCCGACTGTCCGGGGACTGTTGTTACTGACCCGTAGGATCGGTTCAAGGGCATGTCCGTCTCCACGATGCCGTCGATTCGGATCCATTTATCCTCTGACGTGTCGCCCTCGAAGGGGATATCGGCATGGCGGCGAACGAAGCTGCGTCCGCCGTCGGCACCGATCAAGTATTTGCTGCCAGCACCATCAGCAAGAGCGTCGCAGCGCCTACTCGTTCGACCTACCTCTTGAGCTTGAATGTCCTGTCCGTCCGCTTGTCGGTAAAGGTGGAAGTGACCGCATGCGAGTTGGGAGGGGCGGTCTCGTCGATCTGGAAGTCGATGCACTGGATCGCCTGGAAGTAGGATGCGCCGATGGCCTCGAGCTTCTCGCGGAAGATGGCCTCGGTGTACATCTGGCGCAGCACCAGCGTGAAGTCGTAGTTGGTGTCCTTGATGTTCTCCATGAACGTCCAGACTCGGCCCGGGACGCTGAGTATCAAGGGTCAGAAATCCGACCATTCATGATGTTGACCTTGGACTTACACCCTCTCGCCATCCTTATAAGTCACACTCGTCCGACATGCGAACCCGAGCTGCAGCATGGGCTCGATGAGGTCCAGCTGGTCCAGCTGCTCGGTCGTCCGGGGGAACAGTGCAATCGCGCGCCCGTAGGCATCCTGCGTCTCCTTCTCATACTGCTCCAGTACGCAAGCAGAGACGCCAAAGCGGCTCAGCTGGTAGGCCATAAGGAGGCCCACGGGACCGCCTCCCACGATGACCACATCGTACTCGGCCGATTCACTATCTGGCGTCTTCTTGATCATGGTGATTGTCTGTGTTTTCTGTCGCGTAGCGCAAGTTCAGTGCCGTACCCTGCTGACTTGGTCAATTCTGGGTGTGCCGGTCTTTATATCGGGCCTGGATGAGTCTGTGTCCCGCGGTATTTTGAAGATGGCGACTTTGAGGCACGGCCAAAGTACTCCCCGTCAATTTGTGCACGGGGAATAGATCACGCAAGTAAGTAAACAGAGTTGACCGGACGGGCCTACGGGCAAACTACAAGTCGCGTCGCCCGAGCATGACGGTAGTCTTGGCCACGGCACACGCGTTGAGGGGCAAGACCTTCACCCCTCCTCCGACATGGCGCTTGGCGAAGCGAACTCAGGGTCGACCGCATATCTCCAGAAGCCGATCTGACTCTACAACCACCAAGACAAGAATGAGCTCGATGAGACGCTTGCAGCACCGCCCAGCATCGAACCCGAGCGTGCGGGCGCCGGAGACTGGGTGATCCTGGAGAAGCCGGGGCTAAAGCGGGTCCCGGTGCCCGTCGGGCGATAAGAAGCCGGGCGAGGCCCCGGGCCGCCACCGATTGGCCACCAGGAATTCGAGAGCACTCGTCGTTACGTACGGGCACTCGACCGAGATAAGTCGATAAGATGCCCGGCTCCCTGGGACAGCTGCGATGCTGCGGCACGGGGGAAAGGGCTGGCCTTGTCACAACGTGGTAACAATGCGGAGGCGCACTCCTATCTCGTTTCTCGTCTATCTACCGGGGATCTTCGACTCCCGATGGCATCTGATTCGCAACACATGCGCTTGCCCGCAGACGCTACCGTCTGTCTGGAGCCTTGGCGTACCATTCGCGATAGGAGTGCACCCGCAGTGGCTGACAGCTGGGGGAGGCAGGCGTCCAAGGGGATGACTTGTCGATGTAGATAAATCCTGGGACGACTCCCCATGAATCGAAATAGGAAGGATTGTCTCGAAGCAGGTAATCTCATCGTGTTTGTGACATAGCTCGCATCCTCCTCTTCGCTGCGCAGCATCTCCCCTACCGAGTGTCCTACCGAGCAACACCATCACCATGTCTCTCAAGACCGACGAGAAGTCGGCGGACGTTGCGCAGACTCCCACGGCGGGCAGCCTCGTCAATGAGCCGACGACTGCCATCGATCCCGTCCTGCACAAGCGCGTCATGCTGAAGCTTGACACGGTCGTCATGGGATGCTTCGGCATCATGTACCTCATGGCCAACCTGGACAGGAACAACCTGGTGAGCAGCCTCCAGCACCCCCTTTCCGACCCCTATTCAAGGCGGCGAGCACCGCAAAGAACCAACTAACCCACCACCCGCAGGGTAACACCAACATCATGGGCCTCCCCGAAGACCTCGGCCTCAAGGGCAACGAGTTCGGCAACGCCGTCACCCTCTTCTTCGCCACCTACGTCGCCTTCGAGGCGCCCTGCTCCATCGCCCTCAAGGTCGTCGGCCCCAAGAACCTGTTGTCCTTCTGCATGCTCGGCTGGGGCGCGACGTGCCTCGGTATGGGCTTCATCTCCAACGTGCAGCAGCTGTACGCCTGCCGCCTGCTGATTGGCCTCTTCGAGGCTGGCCTCATCCCCTGCATCAACGCCTACATCGGCATGGTCTACCTGCGCTCCGAGATGTCCGTCCGCTCGGCCATCATGTACGGCTTCAGCGCCTTCGCGGGCGCCGTGGGCGGCCTACTCGCCTCGGCCGTCTCCAACGTCCACGCCGGCGGCCTGGCCCCGTGGTCCTGGCTCTTCATCATCGAGGGCATCATCACCCTCGCCTGCGTCCCCGTCATCTACGCCGTCTTCCCCAAGGACCCGCGCACCGCCTGGTTCCTCAACGAGCAGGAGCGCGAGGTCATGCGCCTCCGCTTCGAGCTCAACCCCCACCTCTCCATGGAGGACAAGTTCTCCTGGGCAAAGGTCGGCAGCGCCTTCCGCGACCCCAAAATGTACCTCCACGCCGTGCTCGAGTTCTCCGTCACGCTCTCCCTCTTCAGCTTCATGACCTTCCTGCCCGCCATCATCCGCGGCATGGGCTACGCCAGCGTCCACGCGCAGCTCATCACCGTCCCCGTATACGTCTGGGCCACCGCCTCGTACCTCATGATCGCCTTCGGCTCCGACCGCGTCGGCCTCCGCAGCCCCTTCATCCTCGGCGCCTGCCTGGCCCTCATCGTCGGCTACTCCATGAACATCGGCAGCACCGCCCTCGGCGCCCGCCTCGCGGCCGTCTTCGTCCTCGGAAGCGGCGTATACGCCACCGTAAGTCCCCCTCTCCCACCATACTCCCGGGCCAACCGCATCAACTAACTCCCCCAGGCCGGCCTCTCCATCGTCTGGCTCAACAGCAATTTTGCCGGCCACTTCAAGCGCGCCACCGCCCTCGGCGTCGTCTTCAGCGTCGGCAACAGCTCCGGCCTCGTCGTCGGCCAGATCTTCACCGCCCAGACCGCGCCGCGCTACCTCAACGGCTCCCGCATCACCATCGGTTTCACATGCTTCGCCATGGTCCTCGTCGTCGCCCAGGTCCTGGCCCTGCGCCACGTCAACAAGAAGCGTGAGGAGAGGCTGGCGGCGCGGCAGGGCGTTGTCGAGGAGAGACCCGCGGCCGAGTTCAGCGACTATGATGACACGTTCAGGTATAACCTGTAACTCGAGACGTGGGGCTGTAGTGACCAAGGGGTCGATTAGAGCTCGGAGCGATTGTTTGAATTGGTTGATCGCGTATTCATCTGTTGTAGACATTGAGTAGAACGGCGCAAGTCAGAATACAGAAATGCTGGAATGTTCATGCCACCCAGACCAGCGTGCTCATCACTGTGTTTCGGCCATAGAGAAGATCTGTCACTGGCCTGGAGAACGTCCTCAAAAGTTAATAGGTATTGATAATCGTGCTGGGTATCTCGTGCCGGTAACGCTATGGTTCGCATCGAGCAAGCAGAGGTAGTAGGTAATATCGACAGGGCCCTTTTCTAGGCCAGAAACTGATCATCATGTTCCACCAAGCCTGGCGGACACCCAAACCCAAACGCCGAGTCGTATGCCAAAAGTTCATGGTGCATCGAGGCGCGTCGCCGTATTCAAGGGCAATCGCGCGCGGACCTACGAGGGGCGACTAGTCCTTCAGCCACTCCTTCTTCTTGATATCCCAGTGGTGACTACTTCAAGTTAGCAATCGTCCCTCATTCACCAGTAAAGAAGACGTACCCCTGCCAGGTCATGGCTACAAGGCTCTTGGCCCCGTACTCTTCCGTCAGAATGCGCTCAAAATTGTAGGGAAGCATCGCCGGGGTGCCCTCAAACTCGCTCTGACGCATCGGGAACAGATCCGTAGTGTGGTAGCGGTGGTAGTTGCGGCAGCTCCAGATGCCGGGCTTCTTGGGTAGCTCGCGCTCAGCGAGGCCGGTGATATCGACGTAGGCGCCGTTAGCGAGGTCGATCCATCGGGCGTCGATGATGTTCAGGCCGTCGCCGCGACCCTTTTCGATGTGGTGGGGGTTGATATCGAGGATGTACTTGGATGTCTGCTCCGCACCGCTGGCATCCTTCCACTTGTACTCATGCTCGGTGCGGTTGAGGTTGTGACCGACCCAGGTCAGAGTAGACGTGGACATCTGGACGTCGAGATCATAATCCCAGGGCATGATCTTGCCGTTCCACCACCATCCGAGCAGGGTGCCGTGCGCCAGCCATGTCTCGACGTTGTTCTCCTTGCACGTGGTGAGGTATGACTTGATTAGGTTGCGAAGAACGACTCGGTGTGCGTTGTAGCTCAGCTCCTCGGTGAAGAAGCGGGCATCGTAGTGACCGCGCGCCGCGGAACCGCCGGGCTCGTTGAAGTATTTCCCCTTGTGGTTCACGAGATCCCGCTTGGCGAGGGTGTGGTCGTGAGCACCCAGGGCGGAGGCGCCAACCAGGAGGAGGCCTACGGCGGTGATGATGGTGGCGGGTCGCATTTCGGGTATTAGCAATATACCATAGGCGCTCTCCGATGAGACGTCAAAATAAGGGTTCGGAGGTCGAAGAGATGGTGTTCTAGGTGGTCGCGTGACCTCCTGGGAGCCTGGAGGAAAGATGCAGATCGCCCCTCAATAAGGTAGGGTGTGGGCTACGACGTGATGCGGAAATCGAACTTGAAGCCAAAGATGCACGCAGCAAATGACCGAAACGTCCAGTAGCGATAGAGACAGGCGAAGGAAAGGAGTGTCGGGAGCACGTTGGAACGGAAGAAGGACAGCAAGAGGAGAAGGTAAGGACTGGAAGAAGGGCTGCAGGAACCGGGCTACGCGCGTTTGTTCACGTCACTGTCCGAGTGACTGCCAAGAGGCAGTCGGAAAGGGGAGAAAACTGGGGTAAAAAGTCCGTTCTGTTGGAGGGTGGAGAGCAGAGGTCAGGGTCAAGCAGGCTGGCGATAATGCAACTCCTCGACGAGGGTTGGCATGTGTTGGTTGCCCTCGTATAAAGGCATGGCGCAGATCATCGCCCGAGCCTGGTTGTCCGGATGGCTCTTGATGGACAAGAGCAGTCCTTGATTCGACATTGCTGACAGGTAGGCTGACAGCGGACACAGCCATCACGGACATTGGCGACATGAGATGAAGCCGGGGTGCCGGCTTGGTTGGGTGATGCGGAAGAATCGAAGAGGAGATGGGTTTTCTGGGCAAGGTGAAATGGAGCAAGTCGATAGGCGGAGGTTACGTTGGAAAGGGGGCAAGGGGGGTTCCTGCCCCGGGATGTGGGGCCAGCATCAAGCTGGAAGGGGCAACCACGCCGTTTTCCCTGTTTTAGTGGGGCTGGTCGTGTGCTCTTTCTCCTTCCTTGACTTGCTCGACCGGTTCACTGGGTGCGCTAGTACCTGTAGCGCTCGAAGGCCCAACGCTGATAGCACAGTGGTCACTACCTTACAGCGCCGTGGGTGCTGACACTTGAACGACCTATGCACCTGAGGCCCCAACCGGGCATTGAACTTCGCCCGAGACTTGACCTTCCGAGGAGAACTCACTGAGCTTGCCTTAATGTGCACGTTACCTTACCTTATTTTGACACTTGCAAAGACTGGACTCCACTGATTTACTTGAGTCAGTCGCACTGACACATCGTCAGACACGCGGGAAAGAGCCTCATCAGTATCACCAACGCCCGGACAAGGACAAGGTCTTGCGGTGTCGGAACTGCCCCACTTCGCAATCCGAGCCCTCCATCCCACATACCGAACTCTGAACTTGAGATGCGCGTTCTGAGTTGTGCTTGTATGAGTCGGACTGACCACCGCAGGCGAAATACTATTTGCCTGTTGCAGGTCTCTGAGCTAAGTCGACTAGTCAAGTAAGTAGGAGCGGGAATCATTGGGACCACAGCTGGCGCGAATATACGCAAGCTGGGTACGTCTCTCCTAGGTACGCACGCCTACGACGATGCTGTTCCCGCTTGACGATACCGGAGGACCATGCATCCGAGTCGTTTTTCACGGATGTCTCCCGCAGACGCTGGAAACAAGCAAACCAACTTGCCGTACATGGGCAGAATATTAACATGCGCAGAATATTATGATACCCAAGCGACCATGGCAAAGACCCGGCCAATCTGACGCTCACCAGGACACATCACATTGGATAACCAAAATGCGACGTCTGACACGCCCGACCACAAGTATCATGCTTTTGGACTACTTCTGTCGCCTCCCCACCTTGTGCAAGCCAATTCGTCAAAAGTGATGCCCGCTCCAAGCTCCTCATGAAATGCATGTTCCGCCCCGTGCGCCGTTCCCGACCATGCGCAGATCACAGCCGCACGTAGACATCGAGACACTCTATCCGCCACTCCCTCTTCCCCAGCAGGCTCCTGAGCCACTCAATGCCCAGCCCCGTCCACTCCTGCCTCCTCTTCGCCAGCTCCTCGGCGGCCGCGCCGGTCAGCGCGCTTGCCGTCGAGTTGATCATCTCCATGGTCGCGTTGATCGTCTGCGAGGCCTCGTCGATGCTGAGCTCGGCCGTCGTCGCGGGGATCGGCGGCCGCGACTCGAACCAGTTGCTGTTCAGGTCGAAGAAGCACCGGTCCGACCAGTTGCAGGACGTGAGGAAGAGGATGATCAGGAGGAAGCTGCAGTAGAAGCACGGCCGGTTGAGGAAGTATGTGCAGACGAAGAAGAGGAAGATGAAGGCCGGCGAGGCATTTGTCGGTATGAAGAGGAGCGGCAGCCAGCTGTTACGGGGGACCGCAGGGTCAGTATGGAGATGGAGGCAGTGGTGGGGGACGAGGGCGGCGACTGACCTCCGTAGGCAGAACATGGCGCGCGCTTTCGAGGCAGCAGGAGAACCTTGCTGGGTGCCAGGCTTGCGAGGTCTTGCGCGGGACGGGCGGGATGCCGGGCGGTTCGACTAGTCGTCTGGGTATCGCTCCCGCTGCCGTCTTGTGCACGCTCGTGATGCGAGATGCCGGGGGTGCTGGGGCTCGGAGTACGTCCGCCCAGGATGTAGGTTGGTAGGGCCGTCTTGTCGCAGGCAAGCAACGAGGTCGGATCGAGAACTTCGAAAAGCAGATGAACGAATGGTCGATGCTGCGTCAGCAGAGCAAATTGCTTGCGACTCGCAATGGCTTATATGCAGGCGAGGTAATAACGTTCGAGGGAATGGCGTTCGAGATCTTGAAAGCCACAGGCACCGGCTGACCAGAGGGCGAATTCCAGTGTCGCACGGGACAAGCTTGACGAGGCATGGCTTATGTAATGCGGATCTTGCTCGCAGCTCCCAGCTCGGTTTCGGGTCAATAAGTAGCTCGCCGCTTTGCCATCCACCCGACGCCACAACCCCAAGACAGCCTACCCACCTTAAGCATGCGCATATGCCCGTCAGTAAGGCTGTCCTGCTGGTTGGGACTCCTCTCATCGTCACTGAACCTACAAGAACATCACAGCAAGAAGACTGATCTACCAAGATTGCCTAGATACAGTCACAGGGCTGAACTCTCAACTTCAGTATCTCGACAATCCACCGCGCATTGACTAGGGATTGTAGCATTGTGGCCGCCAATAGGTGATTTGGATACAAATGTTTCCCTTCATTGCTTGGCAAACTTGCTGCAACATACGGTTCCTCGTCCTTGTACATTTCGTATCTGTAGGTTCTTCCAGCGTGGTCGTATCTCGGATGACACTACCCCTGGGCTACGTGGTTCTCTGAGTCCATGGGTCGTCACTGTGAATGAGCGGAGAGGCCTCAAACATCACCACATGGGCGCCGTTACCGAGAATGAAGCAGCCATCAACACAGCCGGTGTGGATAGTCACCGGCCCGTTCGCAAAACTAGTTGATCTACAAGTGTGAGAAACGCCGATTTAAAGAGGCAGCGAAGTGGTGCAGGTCTATTTTGGTCATTGAACCACGGCATCTAACCGGCCCGTGAAGGAGCTGGTAGAATTCCCTGAAGTCTCACTCTCAGTTTGTGGTTACGGCCCCACGCCCGTGTAAATCATCATTGATCGACGAGACGCGATTGTCATACAGGATGAGGACCGAGAGACGTAGGCAAGGGAAAGGGGGGTGTATGACGTCCTGTCAGGATGCAATAGTAGCGATGTGGCTGTTTCTGGTAACTTCCAAATTATTGTAAAGGAGCGGTGGGCAAGAAGAATCTTCGACCTGTTTTCAGGGGGAGAAAGGAAGGAATACCTAAGCTGGTTCAGAATCCCTTTCACATATGTTCAGTTGTTGTGATGTTTCTGGAGGCTCCTCGTTTGCTGCAAGTGTGGCTGGCTGAAGAACCAGGTGAGTGTGCGTAAGGTAGCTGAGCCACAAATACTCTGGCAGGGTGTCAGTGCGTTGATAAAGCAGCGAGCTGGGTTGCGTGAAGAGCGAAGGTGCAGCTTCAGGTCCCCACTTTTCCAGTTTTTGCCAATTGCCTTGACCGACCGCCTTCCCTAACCACGGCGGAGCGGAAGCCAACGCATCTTACTCGCTGCTTCCCTTCCTTCCAGGGATTGCCCGATGAGCTGGCGTCGGTTGGGCTGAGATTCTCCAAACGACCAACCTCTCCGTCATCAACCTCTCAAATTTATCTTTCCGCCTTTCTTTCTTTGCACCAGTCACCACAACACCCACGGTGCAAAGTCAATCCCTCCCGTTCTCGGCGGAAGGGTGTCCCTCGTCATTTCCATCTAGCCCTTTCGTCCATATTTTCTTCTACTCTACCTGCTCACGCCAATTCTTCGACCGCGCTTCTCCAGTTGATGATGGAGCACCCGCCGCCCGCTCCGACTCCCCCCAGCGGCATGGCTTCAAATGGTGCGCGCAGCAACAACCTGCTGAACCTGCTCAAGTTCAGCGGTGCTGGCGGTCAAGCTTCTGCTCAGCAGGCACGCCAAGACCCCTACCAGCATCACCAGCCACAGCAATCGCAGCAGGAGCATGATGCGTACCACTACCAGCAGTCGCAGCACCGACCCATCCAGCCCTACCACGGCCAGGAGCAGAATCCCGAAACGGATGATGAAAGCCTGCCCATGCCGGGTTCGATGCCTCATCAGATTTTGGCCCCCGCACCATCTGCCCAGGACCCCAGCGGTCTTCTTCGTGCGTTGATGGGCGGTGCCCATGATCACGATGAAATCCAGGAAGCTGCTCCCGCTCCCGCCGCACCCCACGCCAACCAGTCCGCCTCTAACTTCGCTACCGGTCCACCGTCTGATGACACCCGAACCTACCTCCTCAATCTGCTGAACCGCCCCAAGCCCAGCCAACACGACCAGCCCCTCTTGACCGAAGCTGGGCGCCATGGCAGCTACCACAGCAATCAATCGGCCGAACCGCACAATGATCGAACTCTCCATCATATGCTGGAGACGGGCTCAAACACATCCGGCCAGCATCGCCAGGGCAGCTTCGAGTTTGATCGTCGCGCCTTCGAGGCCACCGCTCAGCAGGCCCCCTACAACGCGTTCGCTCATCAGCAGGACGCCAACACGTCCCCTTACACTGGTTACACGAGCTACGAGGCCCAACACCCCTCCCAGAACCATACGCCCAAGTCTGGTTCGATTGGTCTGGCCGCCCACGGGCCCACTCACTCCGCCGGTCAGTCGCCGGCTGCACCTGCATTCCATATCCTGAAAAAGGCGCAAGACTCCCCCGGCAGTGACCGCAGGGTCTATGGTCAGGACCAAAGCCCGCTCGCCAGCCCTGGCCACCTACGCAGGAAGGGTCAAAGCTCGGCATCCCCCGCCGAGCATGTTCCTTATGCTACGCCCGGCTCGACCGTATCGCACGCCAGTGTTGCTCATCCCGAGAAGCAGAAGGAGACCGTCTCTGAAGCCATCCATGACATCGCTGAAAAGGCAAGTCAGGAGGCCCAGGAGGCCGTTTCGCGTGCCGAGGAGCAGTCTCAGCCTGAATACGTCCAAGACCTTCACGACATGAACGCCGCCCGCACCGAGTCCGATTTCGAAGACAGGGCTCAGCACGCAGCCCAGTCGATCAAGAAGGAACTTGAGCGCGAGGAAAATAATGGCGTACTCGAAAAGGTCATGTCTCCCGAGGCTGCTCTCGAGGTTCACAAGATCGTGGATGATGTCGCTGGCGAAGGTGTCGCTGACAGCTGGGAGAGCGCTGATCAAGACGAGATTATCGTCATTGAAGAAGAGGCTCCCGCCCCCGTCAAGGTCTACAACTTCCCGATGAAGCCTTGGATCGCTATCACCGTCAAAGGTGGCGGCGACCTGCCCCAGTTCCGCGATGAGAGTATTATGGATATCGCTCGTTTGAAGAAGGAATTTGATCAGATCGACCGCAACCTCTACACGGCCAGCCAGACGTACATGGTCTACGGCATGTCCAAGGCCGGAGGCCTCCGCGTCATCCGCCAGGAAGACGGCAGGGATGCTAAGATCTTCACCGACACCAAGGACCGCATCTTCAATGTTGCTGTTTCCGTGACCCCATCTGACCTGGAGGGCGTCGTGCACCGTGAAGCTATCATCGGCACCGGCATTAGTGGCACTGTCTATTGGGTCCAGATCCGCAACAGCGGCAAGGACCACATCGAAGATGCCCACCCTGAGCAGTACGGGTTTGCCCTGCCTCCCATGTCGTCGCACGAGGGCGATGCCCCGGGCGGTGTTCTCAAGACGCGCGCGCGCGCCTCCACCATCCACCCCGAGTTCTTCGCCGTTGGCCGTGGCAAGTCCATCAACATCATCTGGCCCGAGTACATTATGCAGAACAACCTCTTCAAGCCCGGTCACGACCGCGTCGTCGACACCGAGCGGTTGGCCAAGCAGTGTTCGTTGAAAATCAACACTGGTAAGGCTGGGAAAGATTTCACGTTCAGCCAGGATGACACCGTCGTCGTATCTCTCGACAAATCCGGCCGTGTCAAGTTCTGGGACGTTCGCGAACTCATTGCGGCCAAGGAGGATGGCAATCTGCGCGCTCCCACCCCCAAGCACACCTCTCTGGAGGTCAAGGACCCGCTGTTGACCCTGACGAGTACGCCGGAAGGCGAAAAGGCTTGGCCAACCTCGGTCCTCCTCGTCGACAAGCTGCGCCCCTACCAGAAGCGCTGTGCCCTGAGGTACATGATCGTCGGCATGAAGCAGAACCACACCCTCCAGCTCTGGGACCTTGCTCTCGGCAAGCCCGTGCAGGAGTTCAATCTTCCGCACAGCAAGGAGTCCGACGCTGTCTGCAGCGTCATGTACCACCCTCCTACCGGCATGATCATTATTGGCCACCCGACCCGTAACTCGATCTACTTTGCGCATCTCTCGGCTCCTAAGTATACCCTGAAGAGCGTGTCCCAGGTCGATTACATCCAGAAGCTGGTTGCCCAAGACTCTACTATCCCGCAACCTGACTCTACTGCGGTCATCAGCGGCGTGCGTGAGTATTCCTTCGCTAACAGGGGAATCCTCCGGAGTCTTGACATCCTGTCTTCGCCGGCCATGAGCCAGGACTCGGATGAGCAGACGCTCTTCGAGTTGTACGCAATGCACTCCAAGGGCGTTGCTTGCTTGCTCGTCAAGCAGACCGAGCTTGGATGGTCCAAGGACAACAAGGTTCTTGCCCCTGTGGAGGCGGTCGACGTCGGCTTCATCAGCATCTCCAAGCTGAAGCCACCCCCGCCTCAAATCACCGAGGCACCATCGCAACCAGAGACTTCTCAGCCTCCTGTTAATCGTCACACTCAAAAGGAGCCTGCTGGCCAAACGTCCTCTCAGCCGGACGAGCCTTCTCGTCGTGGTACCGAGGCGGCTGCCCCGACGAAGTCGAAGCAGGAGCCGAAGGAGGACGACACGCCCACCCCTCCCGCCAAAGAGGAAAAGCCCGAAAAGCAGGAAAAGCAAGAGAAGCAGGAGCGCAAGAGTCGCAAGAAGAAGGCTGCTGCTGCCGCTGCTGCCGCCGCGTCTCTTGCCGCGGAAGCAGCCCCCTCCACTGGAGGCAGTCAGTCCCCACGCGTTTCACCCAAGGACGCCAAATCTGCTTCCACAACACCCGCCAACAACTCTATTACGCAGGAATCCGTGGAAGCCTACCTCACCAGCATGGAGTCTCGTCTCAACAGCAGCTTTGCCGGCACCATCAACGCCGGCCTCAAGTCTCTGCACGCCAAGGTCGAAGAATCTCATCGGGAGCGCGAAAAGGACTTCGACGCACGTCAGCTGAACTTGCTCAACATGGTCTCCGAGGTTCTCAACGAAAACACGCAAAAGGTTCTCGAGTCTCTGATCCAAGACCAATTTGCCAGCTCGGTCATTCCTGCCATCTCAGACGTTGCCAGCAAGGCCGTCGCGGACCAGTTCAATTCGAGCATGAACCAACAGGTCTCCCAGTCGGTTCACAAGGAAATCCACCGTGCCCTGCCTGGTGCCACGCAACAGGCCCTGCAGGGTGGCGAGTTCATGAAGTCGCTCACAAACAAGGTCTCCGCCAACGTCGCCAAGGCTGTGCAGCACGAGGTGGTCGATGCCTTGTCGGCCAAGCTGTCCACTTCTTTCGCCACGTTGACTAGGTCTTCTTGCCAGTCCGTTGCGGAGGAGCTCCAGCGCCAGCACCGTGTCGAGCTTGAAAGCATTCATGCGCAGCGCGCTGCAGACCACACCAAGATGGACCAGCTGAGCAACCTCGTCACTCAGCTTTCCAACATGGTCTCCGCCCTCGCCTCTTCCCAGGAGCAATTCCAGGGCGAGTTCCTTCGGTTCCAGCAGCAGGCCGTGAAGCAGCAGCAGCAGCAACAGCAACAGAACCACCAGCAGCTCTCGCAGCATGTTTCTCCTGCTACGCAGCAGTCGTACCCGGGCGCTGCTCAGGGCCAGGGATACCCCCAGCACCAGAACCAGCAGGCGCGTCCGGTCTATCAACAGAGCGTTGGCAGCCAGAACTACAACGCCATGCAGAGCCCGGAGCACGCAGTATCTCAGCGTGCCGCGGGCCAGCACTATGCGCCTTCGCACGCTGGCTCTCTCGCGCCCTCCCACGCGCACTCGCATGCGACAACGTCTCAGGCCTTGACTATGTCCAACATGGGCAGTGCCAGCATGGAGTATGATCAGACTCTCGCCGAGCGAACCAATGCCATCGAGTCTCTTCTCAAGGAGAACAAAATCGAAGAGGCGCTCCTCACTTGGCTCCAGTCTGGTCGCGAGCATGTCATCTTCGACAGGTTCATCAGCAAGTTCGGCCCTCAACTTCTTAATGGACTTCCTGGCTTGCTCCTCTTGACTGTGGCTACTACTATTAGCCACAATCTCGAGTCGTCGACCAGAGATAGAATCACCTGGCTCGAAAACATCGTCAGCACCATACAAGAGGACTACAAGACTCTGGTAAGTAATCAGTTTGGTCGGAGCTCGCGAGGTCTAAAGCTAACCACCTTCCAGGATTCCGATGCTAAGCTCATGGCCCCTAAGATATTTGAGCTCATCATCCAGAAGACCGAGAGTCTGTTTGTTCGCGTCAGCAGCACCAAGGGCAACGACCCCATCCTCCGCAATCTGTCGCAGTTGATCCAGCAGTCGAAGAAGGTTCAGGATCTTTGCATCGCTACTCAGTTGCAACTGCAGCGCGAGCAGCAGCTCCAGCAGCAGCAATACGCCTGAGTCCCAGCCTGGGATGGTGGGCGACCCGCGCAAAGCGCTCTTACGATGTCATGAAACAAAGTACATACAACGGCATTTCGGCACATACGCATCGGGCTTAACTATTGGCTGCCCGTCTGATAATGGAGGGCATGTACACAGCTTTGACGCCCGTTTGCCAGCGCAGAATAGCCTTGCTTGACCGGCATGATCGGCTCACGGGAAGAATGGCTGTTACAAAGGTGGCAGCAGCGTTCATGGTACATGGGAATTTCGGGCGTGCGGGTACGGTTCCAGGGGCAATGCGGCTGATTTTCTGGCTCCTTGGTGGCGTGCGGCTCACGTGCGGGTGCTGGGGTTGCGACGATAATGCAGGTTGTCGCCCCAGCGACCTGGTCATGTTGATTACTGTGTCAGGAGATATACCCATCTTGGGGATCGCCGGGTGGTCAAATCCCTAGGTAGCAAGAGCGGACATTTACTTGTTATGCGAAAGTGGCGTGCCATGGTGCGTGGTGATTCATGTGAATGTGGATTTGGATTACAAAGTCAAAACGCTCGCTATGCTGTGCTCATCTACCATGCTAAACTGACAAGATCAAATCCCCGCCGAAGACGGAGGCTGACCCTCGTCAGGTTGACTCCCGTCGGGCGTCTCTAGGTTCTGCTTCCTCATGCGTTCCGTGGCCGCCTGCGCGAGGATATCTCGTCTGCTCATGCCCTGGACGGAGCGAACGCCACCGAGGACGAACTCGCCGCCCTCCCAACCGCCGTGGTCGGGCGGGTAGTCCTCGTCGTCGATGCCGTCCTCGCCCCGGGCGGGCGCGTAGGTCTGGCCGTCGGCCATGGCGCGGCCGCCGCCGAGGAGGTCGACCTCGCGCTCGATCTGGCGGCAGAGGTCCCAGAAGTTCCTGTCGTGGTCGGAGTGGACGTTGTGGGCGAGCTCGTGGCAGAGTGTGTTGCGGATGGTGCGGTAGTCGCGGTAGCCGTCGTGGGCGTCCGTTCGGAGGCGGAGCTCGATGACCTCGCCGCGGTTGCGGTTGAGGCCGAGGAGGCGGGTGGTGCCCTCGTGCGTGGAGGAGGTGTTGGAGAGGGGCTCCATCTCGGTGAGGAGGCCGACGGAGAAGGCGTGCTTGCGCATCGTGGCGCGGATGCCCGGGTCGTCGCGCAGGCGGTGGAGGAGGGCGAGGCTGCGCTCCGGGTGCGGGAGGCCGGCGAGGGGGCGGACTGTGAGGAAGGTGTGCTCGGGGGAGGTGGTGGAGGGCTGCGTCTTCCGCGGTCGGGCGGTGCCGCGGTGACGGTGCCGGGCGCGGGCCTCGGAGCGGGCTCTGGCGAAGTTCGAGGCGGCTTGTAGGGAGGAGAGCTCTGAGGTGGAGGGGGCGAGGAGCTGGATCTTGAGGTTGGTGAGGGTGGAGAGCGCGAGGTCGGGGTTCTTGAAGGGCGGTTTTTGGAGACCGTGTTTTGAAACTAGGAGTTTCTGATGGGATGAGGGAATCTCAAGGTCTGCTTCTATGGCGTCGGAGAGGTCTGTTATTGTGGCGGAGGCATCGAAGGTGAAGTCGATGGGGTTGTTGCGGTGGGTGATTGTGATTGTGATCTCGTCTTCCGCGATGGGCGAGTCGCCCGCGGGATGTGTCGTGTCGCTTTGCATGATTGCTGGTGACAGGATGCTATGATGGGCAAAATGGAAATGTGAAATGTTGAGAAGTTGCAAGGGCGTATGTTGGATATATGAGTAGAAGATCAGCTGAGGCGCATGAACCTATAAATGGAGTTGTCATGTCGAATGCGGCGAAGGCGACGATCGAAGGGCGGCGAACGGGCCAGGCAGCTTAGAAATCGACGTCACCTAAGGTACTATGTCCGGCCCCGACGATGCAGGGTCCTCGGGGTTCGGGGGGTTTTGCTGCTTTGTCAGCAGCTCAGCTCGGGAGTCGGCGGGTTTTGGCCCGTGCGGTTCGAGTCCGGGCAGTGGGGCGGCTTGTCTGCCACATCACTTCAGGACAAACCATGCCGCAATGTTATGGGAGTCATTTGATGTGACTCTGTTAGGCTTGATATACACTTGGTTTTTATTGCTGAACAGATTTATTCAGGAGTAAATCTCTTATTGTTGCCTGAGTTGGCAGCTTTGATGGTTGCCGTCTATGATTTCGTCACCGCATGCTCTGATAACACAGCTATCAACAAATCCCAAATATCAAGCCCCCCGGTCCCATACTAACACGGATTTCCGAACGCCCATAACAAAAGGAATTCGATTCCGGACACCCCAGCCCCGTCTGTCCAGAGTCTTACTGGTGCTCGCCGTGTACCAGCCCAGGCGCCCTGCCTCCAAAGTCCACGACCCGACAACGATGAGACGAGCTTGACCATCTCAAGGGCACCCCATCTCTCACCTACGCCTGCTGGCCTCTTGCCACTGACGGTTCCACTGCTCCACCAATTTGCGGTCGTCACGTCCGGTCCTGTCACCCGTCACGCGGAACCGCTCGGCCGAGTCTTTCGAGGAGGCCCATTCTTGAATCCGGCTGCCGCCCTCGCTCGCTCTGTGGCTTCCCTGGCCGTTGCCGCTGGTGGTATAGGAGCGGCCGGAGTGATAAGAAGACCTGGACCTGTTAAATGTCTGCTCTCCCAATGGTAGGTGGGGATGTCATACTTGGAGGTTGTCTTGCCGGGCATTTTGAATGAGAGTGTACCTTGAGGCACGTTTCGCTTTATTCTTTGCTGAAGAGAATTATGATGTTCGTTGAGGAGCACAGTAAAGTATGTATCAAGAGTGTCTTGCCAGATGAAATGGTTCGAGCATGCCTCTAGAACTCCAGCTGGGAACTCCAAGATCTTTATACATCATGTTGAAGCAACATCCACGCGATTGCGCATGACCTTTCCACTCCATGAATTGGAAAATGCCAAAAACTCCCATCACAGATGCTTGGTGAGCACCACCTTACTTTGTCGACTTTCACCGAACGCGACGCGCATGTGCGCTGTCCGACCAGGGAGATCGTCCGCCCAGCAGCACGACAGCGCAGAGAAATACTGAGTCACACTTCCGTTTCGGTGTGGGAGAGCCTTGATCAATTTCCACGAAGCGACATACCAAGCTTCGGTGGGCTTGGGGTCCGTCACGCGGAAGTGGTTGTCATGGTTGAGTACGGAAGTAGTCCGGGCATGGGGGGCAAGTACCGGCATTAGGGAGGTGCGAGATGCCAATTCCGCATGCTGATTGGAACCGACAGGCCCTGGGGGTTGGAAAGAAAACAATACTGCCAGAGGATATGCCACCGCAAGCCGAGCGGTGAAGCGGTATCGGCGGGTGTGGCATCGGAAGGCGGGCGAGGCAAGACAAGCCTCTGGAGCGAAGCGTGGTGCTGAGACACAATGTTTCAACAGGCTCTGGGAAATGGAGAAAAGATACCGAGGGGTATCGATTGGGCAAGTGAGATAAGACTTCCCCTGGCCCCGGCATCGGACTCCTGAAGGGGGGAGACGAGTGGCAGTAAGCACTCAATGCAGAGACACATGACCAGACCCCTACAACCGGGATGATATCAGAGGCGAGAGATCTCCAGGACGTGCTTCGGTCTTGTAGCACGAGAGTAGGGCCAGTGTGTATCCCGAGCATGTGAGCCATCTGTTGGTGGAGGATGATTGCCGAGAAGGGTGAGCTTCGGTGAGGTAGCTTCCAAGGTTGGGCTTGTCGTTTTCGGTATCGCGACGTCGACAGAGCCCGACCTCGGCATCATCTTCGTGCGGTGAGTGTGGTAGGCCAATCGCAGAAAACATATAGTACACGTAGTGAGCAGGGTATGAGACGAAACAACGAGGTGAAGATGGCACTCGTTGGGCGATTGACGAAATGGCCCAAGCGGAGCAGCTGCTTGTCATGCTCGGCCAAGCCGCATAAACACAACGATTCGGAAATGGAAGAGGCTGTGTAGTTGTTGTGTTCTGCCAATACGACTGGGACTCGGCTTCGTGACGTTGTCAAAGCCGTGATTGCGACGTACAATCACGAGGCAGGCCTAGAACGACTTCAACAGGTTCCCGCTCCGGCCCGCGCGGGGCGCATCTCACTAGAGAAGTGGTGAACAAAGAAAGCCCAGGGGCCGCTCCGTCGGGAGGTGTCCGAGCAGATGGTCTGGATGGATCATGGGATACGATTGTATGCTGAAGAAATCGCAACACCTCATGGGGCTGTGAGATAGATCTAGATCTTGCAAGGAGATCACGACCCTAAGGGATTAACTTCAGTCGGATGAAGATGCCGGTGATGAGGTCAGCCAAGACTGGGGATACCACAGCGAGGATTGGCCTCAGTGGCCTCCAGGGTTGGGAGGGCTCCAAGGTAGCGGTCTTCAGTGAGCGACAGCCCGTTAGGCGGTTGGGCGGACAGAACCTATGTGGAGGCGCTCCCGGCCGCAAGCACGCTGGTCAACGCCTGGAGACGCGGGAGCGACCCGCGAAGGGGCTGTGCAAACCAGCGATCTGTGACCACTCGTTCATTTGTACTATAGTAACTTCTCCCCAACATCGTCACCTTCCGTCAACCAGTCCCTTGTCTGGATATCTGGAAAACCCGATCGGGCATCGCTGGAATTGCGACAGTCGCCATGGCGATTCGCAATTGATGTACAATTCCATCCGCAAGAACTCCAACTGCCTGTCTTCCCACTTCCGGTGGCTTCTGAGCTCGTCGAGTCCTTCCCTCGAGTCGACTGTCTATCCTTCTTCACGACACGAGCCGAAAACATCACCATGACGCTATCAGACCCTCGGAACAGGAGTCACGATTCTAAGCCACCTTGAAACCTCTAGCCACCGACCAGATTCGGCCCACGGCTTCCTGCACCGCCTCAACACCGTTGCGGATGCGAGCGCCGGCTGTCACGACGTTCCCGCGAGACATTGTGACCCAGGCGCAGCAGCAGCTGACATGCATGGCGTGGCTTGCTTGTTGCTACTCTACTCTGCTAAGAAGGCAACGATCCCTGCTTCCCCCTTCGACCCCATCCGCTCGCTTTTGCGCCGACTGGGGGCTGAACATTTGCCTGGATCCTCTTTACGGCCCCCATCTCCCCTCCTCTCTCGCCTTTACATGGGATGAGACAGACGAAGGCCTGGGCAGGCCTTTTGGCCGCGGACCACTTGGCCCAGGGGCCTTTTGCTCTGCATTCTGTACCGAGCAGAGGGGCAACCAGACCAACCCCCAACCCACAGCCTGATCTGTCTGATGACGGCCTCCCAGGCCCGACTGTTGTACTTCTACCACCTTTCTGCCCTCTGCAAGCGCCCTGAACTGTTTGATGTGCTACGACCAAAAGCAGCCCGCCCCCTGCCAGCTTTGAACCTTCATCCTTCACCTTCATCATTTAACTTGTCGCTCGTTCTTCTTGGTGCACATCGCTATCGCCTCGCTTATACGCTGCCATCGCTTCCCAGCCACTCACCGAGCCTCGCCTTGACCTGAAAACACCGCATAGCTGGGCCAGGCTGTCACAGCCTCGCCATCATCACCCCCTCACCATGCCTTCAGACTCGGGTGCGAGCTCTCTGGGTCATACTGGGCGACCTTCCATGTGGAAGAACTCCGGGCCACGGAAGCTCTCGCGCCTGTATACTTACACGCGCCTCTCCATCGAGCAGATCCAACGCGTCTTGACTGCGACCGTCTTTGGCGACGGAGAATGCCCTGGGTACGTCGCTTTCTTTTTCTCGGCTTTTACGATTGGCCACCATAGAATCGCCTGGTTCGATTGAGAAGGGCCTGGCTAACAGTGGCCGCAGCAAGGACTCGTTCAATAAGAAGCTCAGCGATAACTTCGACAAGGAGCCACGATGGCTTCGACCCAAAACCAACACGGACATGGACCGCCGATTCGAGCAGCTGGCGAATTCGCCCACGAGGCACCGAGCTTCGAGCCAAGCCTTCAACTCTGCTCACTCCCGTGCCGCTTCATCGAGCATCTCCTCACATAACACCATGGATCAATTAATAGACGCGGAGCACCATGTCGCCCCAACTACTCGCGACACTCAATTTATGAATGGCGCTGCCCAGGCACAGTGGCTTCACTCACCGGCGCCGTTACTTCCCGTGACGACTCATTATGTTGCTTTCGCTGCACGGCGGGATGATGGAGGACCCTCGCTCGGCACGTCGGCGGCGCCGTTCAGCTCCGCCGAAGGACTGCTGCGACGGAGTACAATCATGACGAATTCCACCGATATGACATTCACCACCATGAAGCGGGTGCTCGCCGAATGCCCGGACACCGTTGCCAAGCAGGTTAACAAGCTGATGAAGAGGTTCACTATACCCATGTCTACCCATGATGAGGACGAAGACTCGCCGTTCGATTCACGATTCGAATCCCTGGAACCCGACGATCAGGCCTGGATAGGCGACGAAGATGAGGAACGCCTCCCTGACGATTCCAGGCCCCTACCCGGAGACTTTCTACGTCTTGACCTTGAACTGCAGAGAGAAGGATGCTGCTTAGGAGAAGCATCCCCGGACCATCAAACGCACTCGTGCTACTGCGACGCCAGACGAGCGACGACCAGGGATCACTGGGTATCAGAGAGTGGCGTCTCGCCCTGGCTTCTGCCAGTTCTCTTTACCGGACTTAAAGCTGTCCCAGATTCGAGTATCCGTGACCCTTATGGAAACACCCTTCTTCACCTCCTCGCCGCTCGCGATGTCCCACACCAAGTGCTGGAACGGGCCATCTACGAAGCGACAAACCTATCGGCCACCAACAGCGGCGGCCAGACATTCCTCCATCTGCTAGGAGCCAGCTGGATTCGTGTTCCGAGTCTGTTGATTCAATTGTTACAGACGCTGGACCGTGAAGGCTTTGACATCTACGCCCGAGACATCTACGGCCGAAGCATCTTCCACTTGCTGGAAGACAGGATCCAAGACCATGACCGACCAGCTCTCGAGCGAATTCTTCGTCACTTCCATCGTGACGGATACTATCTCCGTGATGCCTTTGGCGGTCTACCGGGGCGCGGTCTGCAAGCACCGCCCTTACTGCGCATCGACACGGCGCTCGTTACGCCTTCACCGCAGCCAGCTGGGGAGGCCTCGGAGATTGAGAACTACTCCCACCAAGCCAGAATGCTGGAGTTCATCCGCAAAGCCCAGGACGACCCAACCCGTGAGGATCACAAGGGCAGAAATGCACTTCACTGCCTCGCCAATGTGATCCTCAGCAAGGACACCCTGATTGCCCAGTTTGGTAACTTCCCCGGATCGTCGACAGACCGACCGAATCTCAACAGCCGAAAACGCAAGCGTTTCAACACACCCTACATCAAAAAGGGAGCATGCGATTCTTCTGGGCCCCGGCTTGATCAGCGCCTGAAGCTTGTCCAAGGCCTCCTTCTCGCCGGCGTTGATCCGAACCACTATGCTGCCGACGGCACCACGCCGCTCATGGCATTCATCACTCACCTCTTGGAGGATGGCGACTATAAGCTGCCCCCCGCCATTCTCCAGGAGCTCGTCGACCGCGGCGCTGACGTCAATGCTCGTAACCGAAAGGGCGAGACGGCGCTACACGTCGCGGCACGGTCAGGACGGAAGCTCGCCGTCCGTTTCCTCGTGACCAACGGCGCCAACGTCCATGCACGAGATGCCGCAGGGAGGAGTGTCCTGGACGTGCTGGACGTCAAGGTCATGGGGACGCGGAGGGACCAAAAGGCAAATGCCCATTACGAGGCCTGCCGGGCGTGGATATCGGGCAAGACGGGCCAGGCCGTGCAGAACCCAACGCTCATGCAGGAATGGGGCTGCACGGAGTTTAGAGGAGGAACATGAGGACTTGCTCGAGGTGTCCAGGGGTGAGGGACCTCCATTCTGATTTGATGAGGATTGACCGATGTTATGTTGATGGATGAATTAGATACCCTGGGAGCAGGCGCAATGTCGAATTTACCACGAGAACCTATTATTCCACATCCCACAGAGGAACCTGGCGTGATCCTGCCGCTTGATAGCATCAATGGATGTTCTGCCGCCTCGCTGCACTTGACGACCGCGACACCCTTAACGGCCAGTTGGCGCTCCTCATCGTGCCCCCGTGCGCAGACTGACCTTCCTGCCCGCCGCCATACACGGACGTGTCCTCCCTCGTCTGGCGCAGCCACGAGTCCAGATTTCCCGCGACGCTGCCGCCCGGGTTCCGCCACTCGGTGTGCGGCGAGTACACGGAGCTCGGCGCCAGCGACTTGCGAACCTCGGCCTGAGCGGCTCGCGCGCGCTCTTCCTGCTCTGCTTCTTCCTGCCTGCGGGCCCTGGCCCTCCGCCGCCGAACGACGATCCAGAAGATGATGACGGACAGGATGGACGAGCCTGCCACGGCTGCCGTCACAGCCAGGGCGATCTGCGTCGTCGTCAGCGCCGAGGTCTGCGCGTCCTGCACCTGGAGCGTCGCCTGGTCCTGCACGTCGTTAGCCAACAACACCCTCGAAGAGTACCGTGCCTCCGCAGAGGTACAACTCACCCTCACGGCCGTCGCATCCGCCCTCGCCGCCTGCACCAGGCTCACAGACCGATCAACCTCGCTCCTCGCGCTCTCCCTCGCCTCCCTCGCCGCCTGGCTCGCGCTCTCGTCGGCTTGCCGAACCCTCGCGTCCGCGCTCCGCTGCGCCTCACCGATCCTCTGCTCCGCCGACTCGCGAGCCTGCCTCGCCGCGTCCGTCGCGTCCCGGCTCGCTTGCGCCGCCGCCTGGCTCGCCGACTCCTCCGCGCGCCGCACGGATTCCTGCGCCTGCCGCACCGCCTCGGCGGCCGACTGCGACGCCTGCGCGACGGCCTGCTGCGCGGAGCGCGAGGCGGCGTTGATGGCCTCCTGCGGGTTGTCGAGGCCGTCCTGGCGCGGGAGCAGCGTCGGTGCCGCTGATGCCTGCGGCGCGCACGCGCACGGCGGTGGTGTTGCTGTCGAGGGCAGGGCGGCCGGGGCCCGCGTGATGATGGGTGGTGCCTCGAAGGGCGGCTCTGCGGCGGCCAGCAGGGCGAAGAGGCACGTCGCCAGCGCCGCGCCTCTCATTTTGTCTTATGCTCCGAGTCCCGTGTGGTGTTGTGTGGCGATGTAGGCGTCACGTCCCGATCCGGCCGGGCACGAGTCCTTCCCGAGTGTGCGGCGGCAGATGCATCACAGCGCGCGAGCGTGCGGAGGGCCATCCTCGTGCGAGGGCGGGCGGGCATGTTGGGATATAGGACGGCGGCCGTGGGTGGAGGGCGAGGGCGTCGAAACGCCGCCGGTCGCAATAGGGACGGTTTTATGAGCCAGGGTGAGCGGCGACGGGTGCCGAGGCTCGAGGCTCGAGGGGAGACGGCCCATGGGTTAGGGTATCCTGGCTGCCTCGCCGTATGCATAGGGGGCAAGCATAAAGAACGCGAGATGCTGCCGTCGCTGGCGGCCGTTGCGGCAGGGCAGCCGTTGGGCCTGGGCCGTCTGATGTCCAGACCCCCTGTTGACGTGCGACTCCAGACGGATCAGAAACACTGGGATCCAAGGTCGGGCGTGGGGACTTTCATGCGACTCGTGTCCTCGGCGTGTCGAGTCAATGCGGCGGGTGCGCGATCTGTCAACCGACCTGCCGGCAGACACCATCGCGGGCGAGCCATTTCCAGATACAGTCCCATGGTGAAGCTCGAGGACACCGGATGGCCGAAGCTCCGTCTCGCCAGCTCACGTCGAGTCGGCCGACGCATGCAGCGCCAAGACCACCCCGGCACCGATCGGGAAAACTTCATGATCGTACACTGGCATTCTCTCGGTCTAAGTAAGGATAAGGTATATAGCTCTGATGCCACCGCTCGTGTCGCCATTATCCACTGCCCGGCTTCCGGTCCACGGCCACTCGCAGACCGTCGAGGCGTCTCTGCCTCTCACGGGTACCTAACCAGAAATTCTTCCGGCAGCATCCTGTTCGGTCATCCCGTTCGACCGAGCAGATCTGGGCGAGGCGTCCCAGACAAATCCCAGACACCATCCCGTCGGGTGCCTACTTGCTTTATTTCTTTTGCGTTCCAATTCATATCTGAGGAACCCTTGGTCGAGAGTCTCTTTCCCGATCGGTGGGCGTATTCCATGTCGTGTCATTTCCATGCCGGATGGACTCGTCCGTCCGTCGGCTGCTGTCGTCGAGGGCATCGCGTCCCTCGGGGTCGAGGAGGAAACCCCCGCCTTACACGGGCAGCTTGAACTTCTTGCCCTTGAGGACCTTGGTGTAGTAGATCCAGAAGAAGTCGCTGTAGAGGATGGTCTGGATGATGCCGGCGATGATGGCGATCCAGTCGATCTTGTGCTTGGGCTCCATGAAGTAGCGGTAGATCCAGTTGGGGATGTAGAGGGCGCGGTAGCTGCCGAGGGCGAAGAGGTAGTGGGTGGTGATGGTCTCTGCCTCGCCGGTGCGCTGCAGCATGAAGAGCTGGGGCAGGATGGCGACGGACTCGAGCCAGATGGAGAAGGCCCAGAGGATCTCCGAGGGGCTGTAGTAGTAGGGGAAGAGGATGGCCATGACGGCGGCGCCGCCGAGGAGGTACTGGACGCGGAAGGTGTCGATGTTCGGGTCGTTGGTGGGCTTGTAGGCCGTCGTCATGAGGTAGATGATGTACCCCTGGGAGCCGATGAACATGATCTTGAAGACCAGGTTGTAGAGGGTGTTTGTCGAGAAGAGGTCTGGGAGGGTCAGTCCGGCACAGGTCCGACAGGGGTTCGGCAGGAGGGCATACCGAGGTATCTGGTAATGTACACCACAAAGTAGAGAGCTTGCGACTTGAACGAGATGCCGGAGCAGCTCTGGCCGAGTGTGTTAGCTTGCCAAGGGGGGTAGCTCCGGACGGTGTCGGCACGGCGTCACTCACGTTCATCTGCACCATCTTGTGGAGGAGGATGATGATACTCGCGAGATGCGAGAAATCCGCTGTGCAGCCATTGTCAGCTTGTTGGTCTTTGACGCCTCGATGGTGGCATGATGGGAGCTCCAGGAGCTGGCGGTCGTACCAAGGATTCGGAAGATGTTCAACATTATGACGTCTTTCTGCCCGATGGGCGGTCGTCGAAGGCGTGGAAGGCGGCTAGTTCCCGATCTGGAAGCTGTCCGAAGCAGCAGAGAGGGTGTTTCTTGTCGATATCCTCGGGGTTCGGTCGATGGTCGTGCCAGGGAGGCGTGTGTTGAGAGCTGTTCGGTTTGTCTTTGGAGGAAAGGACACGAAACGCGATTGAGAGCTGATTGGGTTGGACCAGGCTGTCTTTGAGGTGGAGCCCATTACGACGTTGGTCTTCTGTGGTTGGCCAGCGGTAATCAAGCTGAGAGGGCATCTGTTGCGCCTGATTATGTAATCAGCAGCTCTGTGCTCTCTGGTCGCTGACAGAAGATGCTTGCCTTCCTTCTCATGCTACAGCTCAACTCGATTCCATCAACTGCCGTATTCCATCCGCGTCTGTGCATCAAATGCCGTACCTTCATCATTCTCAGAATATCAGAGGCATGCGACTGGAGTCGAAAGACGATAAAATTGTCCTTATCAGTCGAGAACCAAATCGTACCCTAATTCTCATCGGACCTGGGTGCCATCGAACATACCCCACGGGTCGTGATTCTGTCTTGCAGACTTGAGAGGTTGGGAAGATGCCTTGCCTTATATTGGAACGTTTAGCCCCGACGTCCTAGACGGATGATCGAACAAAGACCCTCTGAAGGCCTTCGCAAGAGGACCGCCAGACTCGACCCAGTCCCACCTGGAAACTGCCGAACCATGGTCATGCCATTGTTGCCTCTGCGGCAGGGGAGCTTTCCGAACTAGGAACGTCGGCAATCATTCAATTGGCCCTTCCCTGGGGCCAATGCTGAGTGGAAGTTGCTCATCATCCACGACATCCAACGTCGGCTTGGCTTCGCATCGCTGCATACTTGGCAACTTAACTTGCGCACCAAGTCCCTCGGGGCATGGCCACTTGCTCCGTGAACAACGCCCCGACAGCAGAAGGTCTTAGGTGTTTCTCGTCATTCACGCCAATTTTCTACAGGCGCCTCGCACCGGCTGCCCCGCCTCCGCCCTCGACCTTCGAAATTGGGTTGTCGGGGACCGGACCTCCAGCTTGGCGGCCGTGATCTCCACCGCCACGATGCGACCCGGCCTGTCGCATCCCGACATGCCGTATTGGGAATGATGCTCCGCAGACTTGGGCGAACCTCCATCATCGAAGACATACAAATAACCATGCTGGGGATCTCTCTTTGTATCACGGCAGGGTCCGGATCTACAAGCTGATCACCAGTCTCACTGCTCATCACCGCCATGCGTTCTTCTCTCATCGCCCTCGGACTGGCTGTCGCCGGCACCGAGGTTGCCGCTCGTGATGGCTTCGTGAGCACTAACGGCGAGAAGTTCTCTCTGGACGGGGAGGACTTTTTCTTCGCCGGTAGCAACGCCTACTTCTGGCCTTTCAACACTGTAGGGTCCAAACTCAACAACCCTTTGATTTACTTGGCACGACTGACACGCTCTTCAGTGGGGAGATGACCACACCGAGGATGTCAAGGTCAGCATGGAGGCGGCCGTTGATGCCGGCCTGAAGGTCGTTCGTACCTGGGCCTTCCACGACCACAACCGCACCTACGTTCCCGGCGGCATCCCTCAGTACAACACGGGCGCCGAGGACAGTGTCACCCAGTGGTTCGAGGATGACGGCTCCGTCACTATTGACCTGACGGTTCTCGAGAATGTCGTCGAGGCTGCCGAAGCCACCGGCATGAAGCTGATTTTCGCCCTGACCAACAACTGGGCCGACTACGGCGGCATGGACACGTACACCGTCAACCTGGGCGGCCGTTACCATGATGATGTAAGGAGATGTCGGACCTTGAGCACTCCTCAACAAGCTAACCTCGCTCTAGTTCTACCGCTTGCCCGCCATCAAGTCCGCCTTCAAGAACTACATCAACGCGGTTGTCACCCGTTTCAAGGACTCACCCGCCATCTTCGCCTGGGAGGTCGCCAACGAGGCTCGCTGCGGCGCGGACGGTACCCGTAACCTGCCTCGCGGTCCCGACTGCACCCCCGAGCTCCTGATCGATTGGCTCGACGAGATCAGCACCTACATCAAGTCTATCGATCCCGACCACCTGGTGACCAGTGGCACTGAGGGTCACTTCAACCGCGACTCGGATGACTGGACCTACAACGGCTCCGATGGCAACGACTACGACGCTGAGACGGAGCTGCCCAACATTGACTTCACCACCTTCCACTCGTACCCCGACTGGTGGAGCAAGACCCCAGCCTGGACCGAGCAGTGGATCGTCGACCACGCCGAGTCCGCCAACGGCAAGCCCGTCGTCCACGAGGAGTACGGTTGGCTCACCAACGAGCATCGCCAGGAGTACCTTGGCCAGACGAGCCCATACAACCGCATCGACGTCCTGTCCTCCTGGCAGGCCCTGAGCCTTGAGCATGAGATGTCCGATATGTACTGGCAGTTTGGCTTCGCTGGTACGTAGTTCTGAATCGTCACTACGGAGCGAGTAGTTGCTAATCATTCATCAGGTCACTCGTAGTACGTTATTCAGTATTTAGCCGGTACTTCTGCTGAGAGGGGCGAGACACATGAATGAATGGACCAGTGTGCTATGGGCTCGAA
>JAXQJP010000101.1:0-40144 GCA_037042015.1 Furcasterigmium sp. R96-07A1
CCATAGATAAGCCAGTGAGGGCTGGATTAGTAGTTGGGTCGGTGACGACCAGCGAATACCCGGTGTTGTATGTTTTTGCTGTTTTTTTGGCCCGGCCCGGGAGAGCGCAGTGTTCATTGTGGCTCCCCTGAGGCTCTGCCAAGGGGTTTGCTTCCCAAGCACAGCTTGTCCGCCGAGGACAGCTGATGATGGGGTCAACTGGGACCTCAGTTGATGGTAGACGTTAGATGAGGAAGGTTCACTGAGTTGCGACTAGATACAGGCTAGCAATCGAGACTTTGAGAATAATGGCATTTGGAGTTCCGGTCTGTTGAAGTGAAAACAGCACAAGGAGATGGATCGGTTGGAAGGAGCGAAATCGAGACAACCAACTTTAGAGTTCATTGTCACACTCCTTGTCGATCTGCTCCCGCCAAACTGAGCAGAACTCACTGTGCTGCATCCGATGCTGCTGGCTGAGATGCTTAGGATGAAATCTTGTGCGGCGCCTCGATGACCAGAATTGGCGAACAATGACAACCTATGATGGTTCCCGATGCCCCTTTTCTCGTGGAAGAGTCCAGACTGGCATTTAGTAGACTTTGGGGCCCCAATGAGCGACCAGCGCGTGCGCTGCCCTCAAGGCTCTGAGTGGTCGAATGATCCGAATAATTGTCCCAACCGTGCGCTCACTCAAGTCAGCACGCGCAGCTTTGCGAGTTGCGGCCGTGCTCTCTGTCGGCCGAAGTTTGTTTCCCCTTTCAGGAGCTGGCTTGCGAGTCATCTCAGCTCATGTTTACCTCCGGCGCCCGGACACCTGTGTTTGCTGGCTGGATATGCCCATCCGTTCTGTCTTTACAATGTTGGCTATGAATCGCCAAAGCTCGGTTTCGCTCAGCTTGGACTCATTTTCTCTTGGAAGTACGTCATGGAGAGCTTGCACATCATTCATTATCTGAACTACAGTCCGGCTCCGTCCATGCACTGCGCTCTCGATGTCATTATGCAAAGCCATTCGTTCCCTATTCACTGCTCGAAACGTCCGTCGGTGTTGGTCGGCATCCACAGCCTTCCCAATCCGGTCCAACATCGCCTCCCGGCGAGCATACAAGGAGCCAAGCTCAACCCCGCGGACCAAAGACCGCCCGCAACGGCCTTCAACGTAGCGCGAACAGCGACCAGCCAAAACAAAGCCTGAAATCCTCGGTTGATCGGCCCCGCGAGGCGTCGAGGGAACGTGCTCAGCGCTGGACCTGATGCCGCCGCGCTTACGCAGGCCACGGAAGGACGCGCTAATCAGCGACCGGTCTGGCGCGGCGTGGGCTCCCGGCCGCTCCCGGGCTTCCCGATCTGCCCGGAAAAGGGGGAAAGAGGCACTAAAGGCGCCCGCCCTGGAGGATCACTCTGCTAAGGAGCCGTGTTCCTGGCGAGGCCGGGTGAGGCGGGACCGCTACAGTGGCCTGGGGTGATCTACGTGAATCGCACTCTCGAGCTGATTGTCCACCACAGACCTCCGCACGTTCTCGTGACGTCGCTCTTCGCTTTGTTCGAGTCAATGTTCGGACGCAAATGGCAAGACTGGACAACAAGATGCCATAGCTCCACGCTCAATCGCTTGGGATCAGACATCGGACCAAAGGCAGCTTGGACTTCCGTGCTGTAGAGCCGACTAGACACAGCTGCAGGCCGACAGATCAGACGAGGAGAAGGCCTGCTTTGCAAAGACGAGTTTAGCCAAGGAAAGCTCACCGTCAGGCCCCACCTTCCAAGAGTGACGACATTTGCTGTCTTTCCGCTGAGTGTTGGGATGGCAAACGGGCGGGCTCACCAATGACTGCCCGCGCAACTTTCGGATCGATGAACAAATATCGATTTGAGTTCAATACCTCGATGCTGCATCCGATCCTCGCAAGAGATATACTTCACGGTCTCGCAATTGCAGCATCACGGGGCATACGTCTGCCCAGTCGGCCTGTGCCGAGCTAGTACCTGCGCCGACGCTGACTACGGCGCTCGGCAATCGCGATGTGCCAACACGCTTACTCCAAAGGCAAAGCTAACTGTTTCACGACGGTGAACTAGCCTGGGCTTTGACTGATCTTCGAGCTCGACCTGAGGGAGACTTCACTGGCTTAGTTTGCTAAGCTCTTTCATCGAATGTAGATCCAGGCCGTGTTAGTCGGGTCTGGGGCCGTGGACGACTTCACAGCTCCGAAGATCGATCGGATGACTGGCTCTTCTGTCGAATTGATCATGGGAGGAATGGGATCATAGCGAGATTCTCAAAATCTCCTGGGGAAGACCAGCTTGACCGGAGAGACGCATTCACCTATAAAGACCGGAAGATATTCCACTCAAAGGGCAATTGTTCTCCTCAAGCTCACCGGCTACACCATCCATTCGCTTCATTCAACACACTCTCGCTAGATTCTTCATTCTTCAATCGCTTCCTCCCTCACTTTTCACCAAATATTTACCATGGTGGCCTTCACCTACAGCAAGCTCGTCACCCTCGGCGTCGCCTACCTGGCCGCCACCGCCGTTGCCGCTCCCCTCGGCACTTCCGGCGCTGATCTCGACATCGTGACAGAGGTATGATACCACGAGCACTTCCCCAGAGCAGTTCTGACAGCCTCACCACAGCGCACCGTCGACGTCCCCGGCGCCTTCGTCGGCGACCATGAGAAGAGGACCCTCGGCCTGCTCAAGGGCCTTCTGGGCGGAAAGCTCGGCGGCGGCAGCTGCGCCTGCGACGGAAAGGGCGGCTACGGCAAGCAGCACAAGAGAACCCTGGGTCTCCTGAAGGGCCTCCTGGGCGGCAAGCTCGGCGGCGGATGTGCGTGCCCTCCCAGCCACGGCGGCGGCGGCGGCAACGGTGGCCATGACGGCGGCTACGACGACGGCGACGACTACGACGACGACGATGGGGACAACTACGACGATGGCTCTGATGGCGGCTACGGCAAGCCCCCCAAGGACACCTACGGCAAGAAGAACACAAGGACGCTCGGCCTTCTCAAGGGTCTCCTTGGCGGCGGAAAGGGCGGATGCGAGGGCGGCAAGTACCACAAGCGCACCCTCGGCCTCCTCAAGGGCCTGCTGGGTGGAAAGCTTGGCGGCAACTGCGGCGGCGGTGGCGGTGGTCACGACGGCGGCCACGATGGTGGCTACGGCGGAGGCCATGACAGCGGCTATGATGATGGTGACGATGATGGTCACGACGACGGCTCTGATGGCGGCTACGGCGGTGGCAAGGGTGGCGGCAAGGGCGGTTATGGAGGTGGCAAGGGCTACTGATCGGAAGAGCTCCATCATTCATTGGTAAGAATGTTTCTGGCGTCTTGGATGTTTCCGCTTGCTAACAATTCGGCAGTATATATTTTATGCTGAGGTTCACGGGCCACGGCGTCGTTGACCACAGGCTGGATTGTAGACTGGCCTCGTAATAAGCAACAAACACACCCGGTGTGACATTCTGTTGAGCACAAATAGAAGTTCATGTCCACAATGCCATTGATTTGCCTGAATGCTTTCTAAACCCGGAGACCTCATCTCATGATGCATACCTATCCACCGCAGCTAGAATGTGCAGTGAATGGTCTGCAGGCTATCCATCTAACAGCCTTGACCCTGAAACAACCGTGAATGATGTTGAACGGCGTGACATTGTCCTGGCTCGCTCCGGCTTGTCCTGCATTGCCTGTCAGTCCTTTCTCAGTGGAGTAGCAGTGCAGCTCTAATACTTAGCTGATTCCCGTGTCCAATACCACTTCGACCTTGATCTGTGGCTGCAGGTGTGATGCCACTTGAGGGGACGCCAGGCGTTACCTCCACCACTTGGTGCAAAGCTCTCCCTGCGTCTACGTGACTGGCAAACTGGGTAGGGCAGGCAACATGGTCCGCAGAAGGACCACCTCCAAGGTCCCAGAAGAAATCGCTTGTTGAATAACACTTGCCAGGCAGCCGACCATACTTGAAGCAGCAGTGAGAGTAATTTCGACGGGTTGGCTTGGTTTTTCACTTGCTTATATGCTCTGTCTGCCCTCTGATACCATCATCCGCATCTATCCACCACAGCGCACTTCAACCCCGAAATGGCTGGGTTTGATCCTCATTGAGAGCCCACTTAGTCCGCTCCACCACGTCCAAGTCCAGCATCCCGATTCTTCGCAAGCCCAACCTTGATCATTCGGCCATCCAATCTTGTGGGGGGAAGACAGTCAGCTCACGGCTCCCACCAAGACTCCATCCCTCAATGAAGTGGTATGTCAACCTACTCTTGCTCGTTCATGTTATCCACAGCATATGCGGCCTCCGTCTCGCTTCCCATGGTGACGAATCCGAAACCCCTGCTGCAGCCGGTGTCGTGGTCGGTCATGACAACCTGTACGTCCGGCAATCAGTTCCTTTACTGCCACCTCAATTGCGCGTTGATAAGAAGCCGGGGATGGAAACATACGGCATCCTGGACGGTCCCCATGTTGGAAAAGCAGGACATGAGGGAGTTCTTGTCCGTACGCCACGAGAGATTGCTAGTTCGACCTTTCAGTTAGGGGGGCCCAAGTCGACCTTGGTGATTGATTAGCACCGACCCGACGAAAAGCTTTGACATGTTGGCGACTGTTGGCGCGGAGCGTAATGGACATGGGACAAGAGATCTGTGAGAAGTTTCAAGATGTCGACTGATGAATGCAGGGGCCATGATGGGCGGGCGGTTCAGCCGATATTTATAAAGGGGCGCGACAGGTGAGACCCCAGAGAGCAGCCGCCAGCGCTCGGTGAATCCCTGCGTCGCTTGGTGCCGCGACACTCGGGCCGGGATAGCTACTCACTCCATGGCATCTCTCGCATGCCCGAACGAGCCGTGGATGATGACGATGTCTCTTGAGGGTGGATGCCGTGACGTAGTCATGTCTTGTCTCAGCCGGGCCTTGTTGCTCGCCCACAAGGCGCCCGCCGTCCGATGGGGAGAGCTGAATTGCCCAAGAGGGTGCGCTGGATGGATTTGGCGTCGCTGCTGATGATCAGCGGAGACTTGAAACTTATTGACCAGCTGAGTATGCCGGGGTTGGCACATATTTGGACATTGATGGCCCACGTTCAATGCTTCTTTCGAGTGCAAAGCAGGTGGTTGCGGGCAAACTGAGGACGGGTGGCGGTGAAGACTGGAGTAAGAGTAGTCTTGCCTACGTCAGGAATCCCTCCCTGGTCAGATTAACGTCCGAGCCGTGGTTCTCCTCCGATTCCCGGTCTTGCGTCAAATGATGAAGCCTTGACCCGTAGGCTGCCACGACAACGGAGGGTACAAAAGCTTGACAGGGATCCCTCACGAAAATCCCGAGATGACCTTGGTAAGTGCAGTCGCTCCCTGGACTCCGTTCAGCATGCCGTCGATCGGCATACCCGGACAATCGGCGGATGGTTCAGCCCATCCCCATGACTCTCGGAGGGCCTGGCGACTGGAAGAAAGGATCAGTCAGACATGTGCTCCGGGCTCCACGGACCATTTCACACCGTGCTTCCACGTACGCTGAATGAGTTGGCCACGCGAGGTCTCTATCCGTCTTCATCAGTACCGCGTACAGGATCTCTTGCTCGCTCCGCTCAGTGAAACGGTCGCCGGCCATCGTAATCGCCATACTGGCTGTGCTTTGGCGGCAGTCAGTATCTTCTGAGAGGCTTGACGCTGAAAGGTCCTTACACATAGGCCGGTAGCGTGTTCTGGTTCGACTGCGGAGTGTCTGCGTGTCAGTCCATGAGGTTCATCAGGAAGGCCAAGGATGCCTCACCTCGGCAAGACCGACGATTGTCCTGACCGTCTCCTTGATCTCGCTGTTCATCGAAGCAAACGCCAATCGTCGGCCAGGCCCGAGCTTCGGCATCTTCGGATTGTGTGCTGCCAGCAGCATCTTGGCCAAGTAGTAATGCTGCACGCCCGTCACGACGGCACTGTTGCAGTGTACCTCGTTGTACAGGAAGCTGGAGTGGCTGTCGGTCCTGTTGGAGTAGACAGGCGAGTAGAACCAGGGCCGCTCGTCCCACCACTGCTGAAGACACGCTTGAAGTTCGTCCCAGGCCGCGACCGTCGGTTCCTGGGAGCCGTAGCAGTACCGCAGGCATGCCGCGCAGTAGATTATGATGCGGTTGGCAACATTGCATCCTGTCTCGTCTGGTTTCATGAGCCAGTCGGTGTTATTGAGTGCAAAGTCCGAGTGGACAGGGCGGGCATGGACAAAGGCCATGTAGATTTCCTGCCGCAGCGCGACCCAGAACGCCGCGAGCCGCAGGCCGGAGAAGTCGCAAGAGTTCTTTTGTGCTTCCAGGAAAACCCTGGTCCCCATGAGGTGGGATTCCGGAGATGGCGACGATATGGGCACGTCGAGCTCTTCCATGAGGCGAAGGAGGATGAGAGACGTGAGGAGATTCTCGTCGATGACTGCCGCCGAGCTGGACAAGGCTGGAATGAGAGCTTTGAGGCATTTCTGGTGATACCTGTCGGCTACTAGACCGTCGTAGTCGCCTAGGCGGCTCAGGCGTTTGGCCGAGCACGCCAGGATCGCGTGGAACAGGGGGCAACAGGTCGCGGCTCGGAGAGGAACGATTCGTGCAAAGTGTTTCTCGTCGTCGCACATGTCTAACAGCGGCGTGAGATTGTCCATGTAATACCGGAAGAGCATGGCCTCTTCAGGATTTTGGAGAGGCCACCGCGGCGCGTCAAGGTATATGGTGCCAGCCTCTCCGTCCATGAAATCCATGGCTTCTGGACTCAGCAAGGAGTGGCCATGTTTGAACCCGGATGGCGAGCCTTCGGTTCCACTGAGGTTAAAGGCGTGATGGGCACCCGAAATACCCGGGTTTGCGGATTCGGATATTGATGCTTCGAGAACCTTGCTCGCGTCTGCGTTCCCGCCCAACACTTGCTCGACGACTGCAGAGTCCGGCGTGAACATGAGCGAGTCCACCATCATATCGAGCCCCAAGGCCTGCTCGTCGGCGGAAGCGTGATCAGCCGATCCTGACACATCTCGCGAGCCCTGCGAGCCTCGCTGCCGTGAGCGTACAGATGCTGGTGATGACATACACGGTGGCAGGCATGATGTCGAAACGGGCGAAGCCGGCTGTGACGATGATCTGATCGAGTCCGGACTCTCGACGGCCACGTCTTCGTCGCCATCGATTTTGGTATCCGAGGCTGCGCCAAGGTACTCGTCGAGATGAGCAATATCCCTGGTTTCGTCGACGAAGCTGAGGGATCGGTTCGTCCCGACCCAACGCTGGCTCTCAGAGAACCGGTGTTTTCGCCTGGTGTTCGCGCCCGAATCATCACTCGCGGCGTTCTCGCTCCCAGTGACAAAACTGAATGATTGAACGGGGTCGGTCAGCCATGCCGCGATTCATTTCGCGTGACAATGGACAATGATGGTAGCCTACCTCGGATTAAGAGCATGACTGAAACGTATGCGACACCTTCTCACGCATTCGATTCCTTCGGTCTGGCAATTTGGACATGGCGTGCGCTCTGTGTTGCCTAATCAAGCAGCATTAGACTTCATGAGCCACCCCATGCGGATTTCAATTTCTTACACTTCCAGTGTCTGTGGCAGGAAACACGTCAGTTTCTTGACAGGAGTAGGTTGCCCTTGCGTTTCTCACCTTTGCCGGCAGGCCTGCGTGCGTATTCGTTAGCGTAGGACAAGTTTACCGGTTAGGGGCGGGGAAAGTTGCCCACGTTGCACGGTACCGGTCGGCGGGATGACGTCGCGGGTGCCATGGCCCATGGGGCAGGCTGGAGCTGCTTGTCGCTGTATCCGGGGGCAGATGCTGGGTCAGGGATGAAGATACCTTACGAGGAGCGGGGATGCCATGCAGCATGGTTCTCCTGGCAGTCGTTTCCAAATTCGCGGGGGAGGGGCATGAGAGAGAGAGAGAAAGACCATGACCGTCCGTCTGATGGCGGCGCCGTGGGGGACATTGCCTTTTTAAGAACAAAGGTCGGTGGAGTCTTGCTCACGACTCAGCTTAGGGTTTCTGGGGAAGTGGGTGGGAGCCACTGCCAAGCACGGGACATGGGGACGGTGACGGTCTGGGGCCCCGCACCGAGTCACGACGCTATCCTCAGCTGCTGCTCGAGTCAGAGCCAGCCTGAGGGCACCGGGCTGGAAATTGCCGGCCTTGCAAGACGCCCCAGTCCGGGGAAGACGTGCCCCAGATGGCAGAGCGGGGAAATGTGCTCTACGCCTCGAGCGCTGAGGGAGAGCCAACGTTGACCTGGACCAACCGCCACTGAAACCTCGGAGCATCAGCATCGTTAAGGGACGGATCTCGAGCACTATATGTACCCCGGCGCAGGACTTCTTTTTTTCTCTTCTTTCTCCCATTGCTACGGCATCAGACCATTTCTCCCTTTGCCTTCACACCCATAAATCAACATCCATTATCCCAACGCTCAGGCTCTGCAGCAGCGACCATGGAGCCTTTCACGAAGAAAGGCGATGCCACCCACCTGGAGACTGCCTCCGACGGATCAGTCGCGCAGCTTGATGTCGATGAGCTCAACTCGATCGAAAAGACAAAGACCGGCAAGTTCCCGTGGCTGGTGTCCGTCACCGCGGCCATCGGCGGCAGCCTGTTCGGCTACGACACGGGCATCAACGCCGCCGTTCTCGTGACAATCCACAACAGCCTCGGCCACCACCTCAGCTCCTCCGAAAGAGAGCTTATCACATCCATCACGTCCGGTGGTGCCTTCTTCGGTGCCATCATGGCTGGACTGACTGCTGATCGCTATGGCCGAAAGCCGGCCATCTATGGCGGGTGCTTGCTCTTCACCATCGGTGCCATCGTCCAAGCGGCCTCATTTTCCGTGGCTCAGATGACGATTGGTCGTCTCATCATTGGTTTTGGCGTCGGATCCGCTGCCATGATTGTTCCCATGTAAGCCCGTTCCCTCTCACGCCGGAACTGGTGTTTCTCATCACTGACATTGGGCGCATCAGGTATATTGCGGAAGTGTCTCCTGCGAGCATGCGCGGACGAATGATCGGCCTAAACAACATGTGCATTACAGGTGGGTCCCAAAATGCGCGAGGACGTACTTGAAACTCGCTGACCTGATTCCCAACAGGCGGCCAGCTGGTGTCCTATGGTGTCGGTGCTGGCTTCACGTACGTCACCGGCGGCTGGAGATACATGGTCGGCGGTGGTGCTCTCCCGGCAATCCTCCTCGCCTGCCTCCTGCCCTTCTGCCCCGAATCGCCCCGCCAGCTCATCTTCCACGACAAGCCCGAGGCAGCCGCCGCCGTCATCCGACGCATCTTCCCCAACGGCACCGAGGAACAGGTCGCCCAGAAGGTCCAGCACATCACCGCCCACGTCGAGATGGCCAAGAACCTGAACCGCGGCAAGTCCCGCTGGTGGGTCCTGAAGCAGCTGTACGTCGTGCCGGCCAACTTCAGAGCCCTCGTCGCGGCCTGCGGCCTCATGGCCATCTCGCAGCTCGGCGGCTTCAACGCCCTCATGTACTACTCGCCCGTCCTCTTCTCCCTCGTCGGCTTCTCCAACCCCGTCGCCGTCGGGACCGTCATCGCAGGCACCAACTTCCTCTTCACATGGGTCAACCTGATGCTCGTGGACCGGGCCGGCCGCCGCCGCATCCTGCTCTGCACCGTGCCTTTCATGGGGCTGTGGCTCCTCGTGGCCGCCATCTGCTTCATCTGGATCCCCATCGAGCACGACCTCACCCTGGCCGCGGGCAGCAAGATCGGCGCCCCCGCCATCATGGTCCTCGTGAGCATGGTGTTCTACGTCGGCTTCTACTCCTCGGGCATCGGCAACACGGCGTGGCTCAGCAGCGAGTTCTTCCCCATGGAGGTCCGCGCCATGGGCACCATGATGCTGACCATGACGTGCTGGGGCTCCAACGTAATCGTGGCCTCGACCTTCCTGACGCAGATGGAGAACACTACGCCTTCTGGTGCTTTCGGCTTCTATGCTGCCATCTGCACGCTCGGGTCTGTGTGCATCTATCTCTGCTACCCGGAGGTCAAGGGGATGACCTTGGAGGATATCAGGGAGGTGTTCCAGCACGGCTTTGGCGTTCAAAAGGCTAGGGAACTGCAGAAGGAGATGAAGCTGAAGAGGAAGGCCGAGGCAAGCTCTGCCTCGCCTTGAGAAGCGAGAAGCGTTTTCACATGTCATTGAATGGTCTCAGATCAAAGCAGTTAGTCAGGAACGCTTTCCGGGAGCAGGATCTAGGGGTTGAGTTACTCAGAGTTGGGAAAGTATTCAAATCATTCCTTATGCTAGTCTTCAATGCCAGTTCATTGTTGAGATTTTCTGTGTGAGGTTTTGATCATCATTTTCTTTCGGCTGGCAACACGTGGCTGGTCCAACCAGATGTCCCCAGCTCATGGTGTTCAGGACCGGAAACACCAATGTACCTGTTCGGCGACATTTCAACGAGCATAGCTGCATGCCCACAGGCCGGCATAGTGACATCAACCAGAGCTGTAAAAAGGCAGCATTGAGTGAATAGCGTCGTTCACATTCAGTGAAACTGGTCACCGCCGAATAATCCTGCGGCCTCCCCGAAAAGGTGACCAAGACGACGAGGGTGAGCAGGTGCCGCGATGCAACTTCGCTATGCGAAATGTAGGCCATTATATGGGCATCCTGTGGACTTGCTTGGGTGTGACTCTGGTAATTCGAGGTGATGAAATTGGCTTATGCAAGAAACTATCAAAAACAAACAACGGTGGATCAACAGGATGCCCCAAAATTCCCCTCATCTGAGTCCCCCCTTCAGACTCCTCCCATATCTCGTCTCCAAATCTTCATGGGCATCTCCCCCAGGATCCAATTCATGGTCTCGCGACGCTGCATCTTGAACCCCTCCGCCAGCGCAAAGTCATACCGGTGCACCAAGGAAGCGACGAAGACCGTCTGTTCCAGATACGAGATGTTGCGGCCGATGCATCCTCTCGAGCCAGCAGAGAAAGAGATGAAGTACGACTGCAGGCTTTTCCCCTTCTCGCCCAGCCATCTGTCAGGCAGATAGATGTCGGCGTCTTCAAACGCAGCGCTGCGGTGTGCGACCAGAGCAGAGACGGCAACAGTGGTGTTCCCAGGCACCCACTCGCCCATGATGAGCATTCCTTCAGGCGGCGTCTTCCGCGTCAAACCCTGGGGCGTGGGCGGGAACAGACGCAGCGACTCGTCCAGACAGGCCCTCAGGTACGGGAGATGCTTGACCTTGTCGTAGGGCGCAATCACCTCGTCCGGGTCGAGGACGGCATCGACCTCCTCCCTGAGCCGGCGCAGGACGCCCGGGTTCTCGATCAGCTGGTGCACGACGTTGGCGAGGGCAATGGCCGTCGTGACGCTGCCGGCGTTCATCATGATGTTGATCTCGGCGACGATCTCGCCCCACTCCAGGTTGTTGGGCTCGCCGTTCTTGTCCTCCATGAGCGCCTGGAAGAAGTCGTCGAGCTTCTCGCCGGCGCGGTAGCGCTCGAGGCGCAGGGCTGCTCTCTGCAGCACGATGCCGTCCCAGTGCTGGCCTTTGTCCGACAGGCGGCGGTAGTAGGGTACTAAGTTGGAGACCTTGTCGATGATCTTGTACCAGTCATAGGTCCAGATCAGCAGGGACTGCTTGGTGGCCACGGGGTACAGACTCTCACGCAGATTGCACTCGTATCGAGAGCCGTCCTTGCGCATGGCGGTGACTTGATCGTGTCCCTGGTCCAGGAGGCCCAGGCGCTCCGAGAGACCAATGTCCGCGATGGCGTCCAGGGAGAAGTAATTGGCCCAGGCGCGATAGTCCACGGTCAAGTCTTCCCTATCGGCGAACACGCGCCCTTTTTGGAGCGGCTCGGTGCAGACCTTGTCGAAATGGGCAAACGTCCGCTCGACCTTGTCGGCCACCTTGTACTCCCAGCCCTCCAGATTCTTGAGGGCATAAGCAGAAGACAGGACCTTTCGTTTCCGGGCGTGATCAGGCTTGTCTACCACGTCTGCGAGGTGGTAGTGCGTGCCAGCGAGGAGGTCGTACTGGTCATCCTTGGTGCAGGGAGATCCATGACCATAGATATCCTTGATGGCGCTCACGTCTCCGAACGACAGAGAGTTGGTCCCCGTTCTCAGAATGGGCTGTTTCTCATGAAGCCGGGACAGATAAGTCGACCGAGAGCCGCCATGGGCAAGGACCATGAAGGGTATGTTGGAAGCCCCCGAGAAAGGGGCGAAGTTGGGGAATTTTCGAAGGCCTGTCGAGGTCAGCTTCTGTTCCAAGGTGCTAGATGGTCGGCGTCGCTTACCTTTGGCGTCTCTGAGATAGACGACAAGTGGCCAGACGAAGACGTAGCAAACTACCCCGAGGGCCGCCAAGGCTGCGTACGGGATCCTTGTCAAAGGCACGGGGAGTTCGAGTGATGTAGTCATGGTGTGCACCGCTGAGTGGACGAACGAAGTTGCAAGGCAGTGATGGTTGAAGAATTGGAAGCCATGAGATTCTGGCTATCTTCTAACTTACAAGAACACGGTGACGATAAGTAGCATGGCTCAGCCCGCACAGGGCAATCATTCCCAATGGTCTATGCATTGCGTGGAAAGATGCCTGAAAACAGAACGACTCTCCATCGGCAAGTCTGCCCACCACGAACGCGCTGGTGATCCTGCCCTGGCCCAACAACAATTGTGGCATGGTTCGCCGCGCTCCGCCCAACTCACGGGAATCAGGGTAGTCCGGGGGAAACTTGCCCGTTTCGGAAGAGGCGGGAATCCCGGCACGCTTCCGAGGCGCCGCATGACCCAGGGGGTGTTTACCCCACGATGTCTCCCCGCAATACCGCGGCACTGATCTGATGAACTAGACTTGCCGGACCCCGTGAGGTGAGGTGTATGTCTTCAAGGAGGGGGGCACCATGGCGCATGCGTCTGAGTACGCGGCCACCCCCATGTTTCACCATACTGCCCCTCAGAACGAGGATTGCATCCAAGTGGAAGGCATCGATCTAAAGAACAGCGTGATCTGGACAATAGGGTCTCGTGCTTGTGGTTGCTCCACATCTTGCTTTGGTACTTAGATGCATGGCTTTGCACGGGCAGCAAGGCGAAACTGAACGGATAACGCATGAGGACTATTGTCACTGTAGTTACTATCATCCCCAGACATCCTCTTGCCACTTCCTGTGCCTCTTCATGTCCTCGCCCCACTGCTTGATCTGCGCCTCACTCCAGCCCCTTCTCGCCATGACCGCATCTCGTACGGCCCTCCCGGCTTCCCTCGCCATACTCGCTCTCCCGCATGCATAGAAGCTTGCGCCCTCATCCAGAAGGTCGCAGACATCCCGGCCCATCTCTCTAATCCTATTTTGCACGTAAACCTTGCTTTCTCCCTCCACTCGCGAGAAAGCAGTGACAATCTGAAGATCGGTCCCGAGTTGTGCCTGCAACTCGCGAAGCTCAGACTGGTAGATGTAGTCCCTCTCCGGATGCTGGCAACCGAAGAAGAGAATCATCTTCCCGATCGGCTTGCCCACGGCCTGTAGACGGTGGCGCTCCTCGATGAAGGCCCGGAATGGGGCGAGGCCGGTGCCGGCTGCGACCATCAGTAATGGGCAAGAGGACGAGGCCGGGAGCTTGAAGTCTGAACGGCGGATGTGGGCGAATACTGTGCTATCAACTGCGTCCAGGCTCATTGCTGTCGAGCCATCGGTCAATGCGGCGGACGCTGAAGCCCTGAGGTAGTTCGTGGCAAGTCCAGGGATGGTGATGTTGGGATTCCCCGGGAGGACGCTGTCAGCGATCCCGACGGTGATGGACGGTGACCGCGGGGCGACGATGCTTGAAGACGAGATGGAATAGTACCGTGGCCGAGCACGGGGCAGCGACTCAAGCAAGAAAGATATCGGGAGCGCGGCCCAAGGGCTGGCAGGTGCGTCTTGGCCGGCCAGCTCCAGTAGTCTCCCGATGTTGACGTGGTTGGCTTCGACGAAGGCGGCATATGCGTCCCTGTCTTTTCCGAGACGGACGAGGAAGTCTTTGGCTGGGGAGGAAGGCGCGAACTCTGCCAGGCTCAGAACGACATCTCGAGGGACCGGGGCGCAGATCTCCAGGTAGTGTCTGAACAGAGCGTGCAGGGTCGTCGGCGTGGGAATCTTGATCTTGACGGACGAATCCACGGCCTTGATGAGGAGAGGGGTGTGGCAAGAATCTTCAGCACCGAGAAGACGCAGCAAGCGCTGCACCTCCTGGTCGGGATTCCTAGGCCAGATAGCCAGGTGGTCACCTGTCTTGTACGAGGCCTGGGAACCCTTCCCCAGGTCGAAGTCCATGTGAATGCAGCTTCTCCCAGCCGAATCGAATAGAGTACGGGCGCTGCGTATTGGGAGAGGCCATATTGGCGAGTTTGCTGACGTCTTCTTTCCCAATTCCTCGTTGACCTGAACCGGCTCAGACAGGAACAGATCGGCGGCGTCGAGAGACGAGTCCTCGATCACCTGGAGGGAAGGCTCGTACTTGACTTCGTGCTCATCGAGGTTGTGGCTGTTCTGCAGCAGCTTCAAGAGTTCGTCTTTCCAAATAGTGAAGTCCTCCTCGGTCGTTCCGTTAGCATCATCCGCCAGGGCCAGGGGCATGATGGGCGTCGCCCCATGCTCCTGCAGCCGGCCCGCGACGACCTCGGCAACGCGGTTGAAGTAATGGTAGTGGCTGTTTCCCAGTCCGAAAGCCGCATAGCGCATGGAAGAGAGCGGCGTGTCTTGCTTGTGCAACCACTCCCAGAACGGCGATGCGTTGTCGCTGGGATCTCCCTCTCCGTAGGTGGCGAGGATGAAGATGGCAGTCTTGGACGGAGGAAGTCTCGCCAGGGACTCGGGATCAAAGTCGGACAGATCTGCCACGAGGACTTCAAAACGGAATCTCTGGTGCAGCTCTCGGCCAAGTCGAGCAGCGAGACCCTCCGCCGTTCCTGATTGTGAACCCCAGAAGATCACGGCGTCTTTGTTCTTTCAGGGAATAATCAATCAGCGGATACGTCGGGAAAGAGACGGGGGACACCAACCAGTTCTTCGAGTCTTTGTGCAATGTCTCTCGTCTTACGACTCGCTGCCCTGGCGCCACCCTTTTCTTGAGGTCTCTCATAGAAGATGGAGTCCAGGGGGTCGGGCTTGTCCCATGTATACTTCCGCAGAGCGAACGCGGCGTATGTCGTACAAACAGCCGCCAGGGCGGCCGCGTCAAGGTACGACGTGGGCGCGAGTATGCCTGCGATCGCCTCGAGGTCTGTCGGGAAGAATTGGGTTGTGGTCATTGTGAGTGATGTGAACTGGTGAAGGACTGTGACCTCGAACAGGTGAATCTGTGAGAGTCGCACTGATGAAATGCTTTGAAGACCATCATGACCTCTGGAGTGACCCTTCGTAATTATCTAACCAGCACGGGTGCAGCTGGCCATCGGTACCCGATGCCGTCCGCGGTGTGGATCGGTCCATCCGAGTCCCCGCGAGCCAAGGATCGAGTACCCCATGGGGCGACTTGCCCGTGGTTAGAGTCGTTCTCTCCGCGGGGAAACTTTCCACAAGCTGACGACACCCCCGCAAACGATCGACGCCCTTTTCAGGGTCCACACAAGCAATCGAGTCATTGGCAGGGGAGCTCATCCAAATCAAAGGATCCTTGCCACGAGTCGGCTCGCGGCGGTAAGAGTGCGCGAGGACGACACAGCTCTCCAGATGGTTAAGAAATTGTATCCACAGGAGCTCCAGAAGAGCAGAATAAAGAGTATGGACCTTGCCCGTGACTCCAGCAGCCTGTGCTGCATTGCTCCCTACTCTACGCATCCGAACCAAGTCTTGGGAACTGCCGCCAGCCCTTCAGCTCTACCCTACGATACTCCGCTCAGAAGATGGGCGTCCGCAAGCTCAAAGTCGCCTGTGCTGGCCTCGGCCGCATGGGTGCCCGCCATGCGCTGAACTTCCTCAATAGAACCCCACGCTGTGAGCTGGTGGCCGCGTTCACGCCAGACCCCAAGGAGGTCGAGTGGGCACGCCGCGAGCTGGAGCCTTCAGGCGTCACAATCTACACAGACTACGATGAGATGCTGAAGCACGAAGGTCTCGAGGCTGTTGTGGTCGCGACAGTTACAACTGCGCACGCGGAGGAGGCCATCAAGGCCATCAACGCGGACAAGCACGTGTTGTGCGAGAAGCCGCTCAGCACCAGCGTGGAAGTGGTGAGTCTCTTTTCTTCCCTCCCTGCCTGCCCCGGACGAAGCTGACATTTGGGCCACAGTCCCAGTCGGTAGTCGACGCCGCAGCCAAGAAACCCCATCTCAAGGTCATGTGTGCCTTCTCGCGGCGCTTCGACAAGTCCTACCGCGACGCCTACGAGCGCATGGATGCAGGCGGCATCGGCCGACCATCCGTCTTCCGTTCGCAGACCTGCGACCGCCTCGACCCCTCGGGCTTCTTCGTCGCCTACGCCGAGTTCAGCGGCGGCATCTTCGTCGACTGCAACATCCACGACATCGACCTGGCCCTGTGGTTCCTGGGCCAGGACTCGGTCGTCAAGAGCGTCGTGGCAATGGGCATCTGCGCGGTGCAGCCGGAGTTGCGAAAGCACAAGGACGTCGACAACGGCGTCGGCGTGGTCGAGTTCTGGAACGGCAAGATCGCGTACTTCTACTCGTCGCGCATGATGGCTGCCGGACAGCACGACATGACCGAGATCATCGGCACCGACGGCAAGCTGGCCATCAACGCCAACCCGACGGGGACGCTGGTCGAGATGCACGAGGCGAGCGGCGTGCGGCGCGAGATTCCCCATGACTACTACGGACGCTTCGAGTATGCGTTTGTGACCGAGGCGAACGAGTTTACGGCCGCGTGCTTGGACAACACCAGGCTGCCGTTCAAGTTGTCGGGGGCCGTGCAGGCCGTGGCCATTGGCTGCGCTCTGCAGGAGAGCTTGAACTCCGGGAAGAAGATCTACTTTGACGAGACGGGTCGGCGAGTCGAGCAGCCCAAGCTGTGAGGCGCGGCCTAGATAGGGTAGCGTAGCGAGAATAGACGTCAGGGTCACACATGTACCGTCTGGAACCCTTCAAGAGTGACAGAAGCTCTGTTTATAATTGATGCGACCGAGTGACAAGGACTTTTCAGGGTTTGCTGTCGTGAGGTCTATACCTGATGCAGACGCAACTACATCACTGTGCCGATTTCTCAGTCTACCATAGTCCGAGATGACGAGTGCAGCAGGACGAGAGGCGTGCCACAATATGCCATCTGCCGGGCCTTGAACAATCGCTTAGAGTAACCGCCCATTGAGTCACGCACTATGCAGGCGAAAGATTCTGTAGCAAAGGGGGCCACAGAGGTAGATAGACATAACATTGAGAAGTCATGGAGAGGTTTACAGACATGATTCATTTGAGGGTATTAAGGAGACATATATCTCACTCGTATCTAGTGTTCTAATAAGAATTCCTTCTAGTATTTCCCCCGATTTCCCTGCTCCTGCTCTTACAACAACGCCGATATACCCAGAGTAGAAGAATTAGAAAACAAACGCTCGCATCAAGTAAGGCCAAGGAACAGCGGCAGGGCAAATGCGCACGAGACCTGCACAGCCAGCGGCACGATCGCGTAGACGCCCGACGAGAACCTTCCCGGAGCAATAGTCCATCCCCACGGCGCGCCCACAGCCATGTAAATCATACCAGCGGCGATGACGATGCAGATGAGGAAGGTGTACTTGAAGCGGTGCATCATCTTGTTGAGGCCGATGTAGATGCCCGTGGGGCCGAGCTCCTTGGACGTCGACGCCCACTCTATGTTGACGGAGAAGGCATGGCAGAGCAGGGCCTTGGCGCAGTTGATGCTGATGCCGCCGAAGAACAGGAGCATGAAGGGGAGCCACTTGATGGTCTCAAGGATGACGACCCAGAAGGGCTTCTCCTTGAGACGGTGACGCGTCAGGCTGAAGGCGATGGAGGCGACGCCGTTGAAGACGACGAGGAGGGAGACCCAGATGCCCCAGGATGGGGTGTAGAAGTGGTCGAGGTCCTGGAAGAATAGGCCGACGACGACGTAGTTGATCATGGTGAGGAGAAGACCGGCGGCAATGGCGTAGTCTAGCGTTGTTAGTTTCAGTGGCCAGCCGATGTTCCAGTTGCCGGCTACTTACAAGTGAAGATGTACGCGACAATGGAAACTTTGCTGCTGACAGGCATGTTGCTCCAGAGGAAGCGGAGGAACAGTCTGGTCACGGGGCCCTTGTAGAACCATTTGTAGCTGCAGAGACATCGGCGTTAGTCCATGGACGAATGTGCTGGCGGCGTTTCTCTGCGGCAAAACTCACAAGGGATGGAACACAAGCTCGTTGCAGCCGTAGGCGTACTTCTCCCACCGGTTCAGCTCATCATACACCGTCAGGGAAACACCCTCCTGGAAGCCTCCGTTGTGGTAGGTAGCCAAGCGGCAGATCATGCCCGCCACTTGCACACGCAAGCTAATGTCAAAGTCCTCAGACACGTGTGAATCGGACCACCATTTGGTGACGCCGTCTGAAGGGTCGACAAAGGCCACACTCTGGATTGCCTTCCATCGTAAGAAAGCGTTGTGGCCGACGAAGGGAGCGACGTCGCCGGTGCCGACACCATACTTAATGGCTGTGTAGACGATGTTGGTGAAGTGCGTGATGCCGTTCTCGAAAATGGTGTGGGCGACTTGCATGACGCCCGAGCCGTGCTGCAAGATGGCCACCTCGGGGCTCTCGTGCATTTCGAGCGCACCGTAGAGGAGACAATCAACTGGTACACGTGTGTCGCAGTCAATGATGAGGATGATCTCACCCATGCGGATGTTGCCATCTGCCCAGGTCTTTCCCTCATCGGCATCAAGCATGTTCTGCAGCGCCTGGTCGTACAGTCTGTCGTCGTCCTCGGCAGTGAGGTCCTCGTGGCTGCATTCGCGAGCCTGGCACTCAAGCTCCGAAAGACGGTGCATCTCATCCTCGACGCGGTTGGAGAAGGCCAGACAGTAGTTCATGTTGCTGGCCTTCTTGAACTTTCCTTTGCGGACGAAGCCGAGCTGGTTGGCGCGGCCCTGGGGGCTGAGCTCGCTCTCGTCCTCGTTGTCGACGGCGGGGTCGGTGGCGGGCTTGCTCTTGAACCAGGAGAACAGGCCCTTGCTCTTGGGGGACTTCTTGTTGGGCAGACGGGCGCAGTACCCGATTCCGTTTTCACGGTAGTACTCCTTGCGGGCATCGGCCAGCTCCGGTTGGATGCACTGCATACCGTCGTCGTTGATGAAGACAGAGGCTGTGCCGCCCATGTTCTCGTAGTATTCAATGGCAGCCATGACTGAGATCATTGTCGGAATAATGACACTTTCGAGAAGGGTTAGACGTAGCTGGGATAAGTTGTCAGACCTGGAAATAGACTCACCCTGTGAGACCCTCTTTGTAGACGGGCATCTGAACCGTGATGTGGGGCAACTCGTAGTCTCGGTGGCGCTTTGGGTTGGGTTTCACGGCTTCAAAATCATCCAGTCAGCTTCGCCATGCCACTTGACTTCATGTCACTCACCAGAATGGTATTTGGAGTTCTTCATGCACATTCCAACCGGCACAATGAGTTGGAACACGCTGCTGACGACAACGATGAAGAAGAACTAATCATTCTGTTAGTGGGGTGAGGGTTCGTTCGAGCTGACGCAAGGATCGTACCAATGAGAGCAAGCTCAGAGCTGGGATGACGGCAACCTATCTTCAAGTCAGCACCGTCTCGTGAGCCGACCAATCATTGGAACTGGGAACCCTACCAAAGCGAAGCGTTTATAGTCGCCATCCCAGTACCACTGTCTCACTAGCTGAAGCAAGTGTCAGTTAAGTTTCCCAAAGAGTGACGGCTGGCATTGAACGCCCGCTACCAATATCGTGAACTCACCCTAGACACACCCAAAGACTGAGTGACAACAACCATAATCATGACCAGGCCGATGCGGATAGAATGGATCCTCAAAGTCGGCCGCGGGGGCAAGTTGTTCTCCACGTCCTCCTCACCCTCCTCTTTCCCTTCCTCTACCTCAATGGCGCGACGGTAGATTTCCTTCTTCTCGTTGATGGCACCTCGGACGAGCGAGCCGGCACCCTTGACTGACGGGTCCTCAGTTTGGGGAAGCATGTCGTGGGGCATGTTGGGACCCATGATCTACACAGGTATGTCAACCCCATCGAACGCAGGACCTCCTGGCCGGCAGAACTTACAATGGCCAGCATCTGCTTCTCCACAATGTGCGCCACGTTCATGATGGTCTTGGGCCCGCTGGACCACACGAGTACGCAGCGCTCCTGGACGACGATGCAGGCGCTCGAGGCTTGGGCGAGCCACGGGTGGACGTCTGCGAGGGTGGCGATGACGGGGATTCGAGCACCGGTGGTCTCCACGGTCAGGCTCGATTGATCCGGCTTGATCGTGTTGAGGATCAAGTGAGTCGTCTCCGAGGCCATGGAGATGACGGCCTTCTCATCGAGCCGAGCGATGGCCTCGACGAGTTCCGGGCTGGGATCGAGTGGCGCGTAGGTGTAGCCATCTGGTTTCTTGAGCGCAATGCCTGTCGATGACCAGCCGCTGGAGATCGCAGCCTCCGGCGTCTCGTCAAACCAGCCGAACAGGTTTGCACGGCGGGCGAGGTACTTGGCGACCTGTTGACCGTCAGAATCTCTCCATGATATCGACAACAAGCGAGTCAACTTACCATGACCGGGTCTGAATCATCACTGATTTGCATCACAGGTGTGCCGTAGAAGGAGCTTTGAGATGATCCCAGAGGAGGCCTGGTTCTTTGGTGAGCTCTGGTCGAGGGCGGCGACACCGAGTGAGAGTCCCTCCGGCCCTCGAGCTTCTCCAGTGTCTGTGAGTCGGCGGTGGGACCATCGATCGAAGAGGAGCCAGACTCGCGAAAGCGAGAAGGCATCTTCTCGGACGCCATCGCTCCAGGATGCGAGGGGAACGAAGCAACAGTGCAAAGGGATTGACAATGGTGAAGATGCTCTCTGAAAGATGGTGGAGATGTGTCTGCCTGGTGGTGGAGTGATTTACCAGTCTGGGCAAGAAAGAGTGGAAGTGGGGAGAACCGTTATGAGCAGGAGAGGCCAAGGTTAATGCCGAAGGCGATCCTGTCCCATGAAACCTTATACGGCATCCATTGGGATGAGAAATCAGGCGTAGACACAATAGGAGAGCATGCTCCCGGCCCAGAACGTGCACTCGATGAGCGCAGCCGAAGGGTCGAGGTCCGCCTCTTTCCAAACACGACACCAAAACGTGCAATCTGGACCTTGCCGCTCCAAAGCTGGACCCCTGGTTTGCAGCTCACAGCCTAGCTAGCTCGCTGAGAAGCTTTATTGCCTGCAGCTGCACTGACACCTCGGTGGCCCCGGAGCAACATGCAGCTCTGACGGACCCTTGACCGCCAAGGCATTAGCATCGGTGACGGTCGACCAAGCTGAAATCCAGACGCCACCGCCTGGTAGGGAAACCGGGCGGCCAGATAAGCAATACGTTGACTCTCGTGAGCCGTGGCCAAGATTTGTGGCATCGGGCACGTCTGCCTCGTCACGGTCTCGCCATCTTGGGCCGGTGAGTCGTCGCAGCCTCGGAAGCGCGCGGCTGGGCCTCAACGGCCGCTCGGCCTTTTCGTTCTGGCCGTGCCTACACCACCAGGGCCCTATCTTGGAGCTGAAAGCTGAGCTATTGAATCTTGTGATGGCTGGCCAGGCTGGCACTGCATTATCGTGATATCGACGAGATGAGGCGGGAGAATATCGCGCTTCTGGTCGGCGATGAAGGAAGGGGAGAGCCAGGACAGGTCCCCGAGGCTGGTGCCTCGTATTCGTGCGCATGGATCAGTCTGGATCACTCGCGTAATGCTTGATAGACCGGATTGAGAGTTCGCTACGGTGGGGGTCGCCCGGTGACTTTTTACTCTGTGCCTGTACCTGAGCGCTTCAGGCAGCCAGCCACCCGAATCTGGCATGGTGGTGTGCAATACGCAATATCCTCCGCCAATGATGGCACTGATTTGCTGTGATGGACGCAAGGTGGCTGACGAGCCGGTTCTCTTGGCCCGCCAGCACGGTAAGAGGAGGCAGGACTAGCAGGAGGAAACAGGGCCAGCAGGAATAAAGTCTAATCAAGCACCAGCACACTGCTCGTGGGATGGTCGTGGTTTCGTCCCAGAAGAAACAATGTGCGTTTTTTTGGACCCTTTGGGGGGGGACCCTGAAGGAGGCGTGCTGGGCGGCTGGGGCGGCTGGTAGTGCGAAAACCGTTGGGCGCCTTTTGGGTGTGTGGAGATTTGGCCGTTTGGCCTTGTTTTAGCGGCCGGCCCGGACCGGATTCCGGATGGAGGCCCCCTGGAGGCCCTGGACGCCCTGGAGGGGGTGGGAACGGCGAAGGGGTGTGTGGCTTCGGGACCGATAGCGTGGTATTCGGAGGTGGTGTCGTGAATCTCACATGGCATTGGATCGCCGCTCCGCCAAATCGATACTGGAACCTCTCCCGCGTTATCTCATGCACGGTTGGCGCAGCCCTCAGCTCTATCCGATAGTCAGGTTGCCACATCATCTTGGCTCGCCTCGCATTCAGCTGAAAGTCTGCTATCCGAGGGTCCGAGAGGGTGCGCTGCCTTGCCGTGCTTGGATTGTTGATTTTTTGTTGACCGGTCTGGATTGTGGCCATGAGGCTCGCGGTCGCCGGATGCAAGTTTCAGATGCCCAGACTTCATACCCTACCCAGATCTGTCCACGTTTAACAAGAAAACAAGAACAGTCAATTCGGCTCTTGGATTTTGGGTCTCTTGTCTTTCTGGTACCCACTCAGAGCATCTCTTAACTGATCACCCACGTCGACCCTGGACAGCGTTTGGTTGGGTGGCAGCCTCTACCAGCAGCAATGGCGAGCCCAAGGTCTACGATTCACACTGTCGAGGAGTCGTCCTCACCACGGGAGAACCCGTTTGCGACTCCAAGTGCCGAGTCCCGTACCAACCCATTTGCAACGCCTTTTGCCGGATCAGCCGCCGCTTCGGTAGCCCCTCAGAATCAGTCAGGGACAAGAACCACATCTCTGTACAATGAAGGTCAGTAAATGAGAAAGTCCTAGAATTCCATTCTCGGTCGCCAGATCTAACACCATCCAGCTGTAATCCCTCGCCGACGGTTCAAGTCCAGCAGGCTCAAGGGCGAGCTTGAGAAGCCATGGCTCACCAAGACAAAACGCGAGATCAATTGGGATAGCATCATCTTCTACGGCTGCATCGTGATCGGCCTCGGTATGACTAACTCGATGCCATTGAAGAACCATACTGACACCTTTCCCAACAGGCATCGGCGGATATTTCTGCTGGGATGCAACGCGGAAGGTCCCGCATCATGATGTACGGATAGCTTCTCCTTGCGACATGTCGAAATATCTAACCAATTTTCATAGTACTGCTTGATCATGGACGACCAGTTCCAGAATCTGGACAACTGGAACCATGAAGTCCAGATGAATGGATTTGGGTACGTCCCACTGACAAGAAGTCCCTGGGTCGCATTTGCTAATGAGGGACAGTACTGGTTCCTTTGACTGGACCACAACAGACGAAGAAAATTCCTACGTTGATGCGGAAGGGCTTCACATTGTGCCGACTCTCACACTCGAGAGCACCGACATCACCTTCGATCAGCTGGTCAATGGCCACACTGTCAATCTCACCACTGATGGGCGCCCCGACGGTGACTGCACATCTGACGAGGACTGGAACGACGACGACAAGCGCATGGGTTCGCGATGGGCATGCGGTGCCTCCAGCAATTCGACCAAGGGCCAGATCATCAACCCTGTGCGATCGGCCCGACTCAACACCAAGGGCAAGAAGACGATCCGCTACGGTCGCGTCGAAGTAACGGCGCGCATGCCCAAGGGCGACTGGCTGTGGCCTGCCATCTGGATGATGCCGCAGGACAGCGTGTACGGAGAGTGGCCCAAGTCGGGCGAGATTGACATCGCCGAGGCGCGGGGCAACGATGCGCGCGAGTACGCTCTGGGCGACAACATCATCTCGTCGGCGCTGCACTGGGGCACGGCCGCGCTGAACGATCGCTGGCGCATGAGCTACGGCGAGTGGGGAGGGCGACGCCAACGGTACACGCAGGGACTTCACACGTACGGCCTCGAATGGAGCGAGAAATACCTCTTCACCTGGCTCGACGGCCGACTCCGAGTAAGTTTGGCCCTCTTCAGCCCTACAAGAAAAACCAAGCTTTCGACGTATCTTGGGTCGAATCTTGTTTGTGGGAACGGGCCCGTGCTAACATCTCCCTGCAGCAAGTCATGTACTTCGACTTCACGAAGAACACCAACATGTGGACCTACGGCGAATTTGCTGGAGAATCCATCAACGGCTCAGTGCCTGTCGATCCGTGGACCAGCACCGGGAATCCCAATACTCCGTTCGACCAGGACTTCTTCCTCATCCTCAACGTGGCTGTCGGCAGCACCAATGGCTGGTTCCCGTAAGTTGATCCTTATCTTCCTTCCTCCGAGGCACACCTGTTCTTCTGCATCGATATCCTCACCCCCTTCGCCCGAACACATTCACACCCCTCCACCCCCACCCAACGCCACGAACCCCTGTCAACGTCTTTGGAACTTTAATAGAGGTTAATTCATGACTGCAGTGACGCTGTCGGCGGTAAGCCGTGGGCAGATAACAGCGAGACGCCGATGCGAGATTTCTGGCAGGCCAACGAAACGTGGGCGCCAACCTGGGGTCCCAAGGAGGAGCGCGGCATGGTAATCAAGTCGGTGAAGATGTGGCAGCAAGGCAAATGCTAGACGGGCTTTTAGAATGTAGACGTGTGAATTCCTCTTTCGGCAGCGATGCGGGAAATTATTACGCAAGAAACCTCTCAGACGCATCACCCCCTCCTCTGTTGCCCTCTTGGCTGCGGTGAACCCCGGTCCTCCCTCTCAGCTGTGATGCCTGCCAAGCTTCACTTCCCGTATTCCGGGCCATTTCCCTCTCACCACCCCTGGCTCGCCAAGAAGCGGCACGGTCTTGGGTCCCCCGCGGCGGATCATTCTTTTTTTGGCTGGAACCGCACCATTCTGGACGCCCAATGCCAGATGCAGCACTGGCCTGCAGCTGGAGAGGGCGGTGGGCGTTCAACCGGTGAGACTCGCATGTGGCTGTGGGCAGCCTGTCCATTTCGCTACCCTTGCTGCCCACGACCCTCAGCTGCTCGGCAGTGGTTGATTGGGGAGATTTCTTGGCAGGCGATCCTAATCTTCCATTGCCACGTTGAAGCTGACGGGCCAGCCAAGGGTCTGGCGCGTTCGAGGCCCAAGCCGAAGTTGATATCAGTCAGACCATCAGCTTCACTCTTTTGCGAAACTTACACCAAGATAGGCTCCCTCGAACGGAGCTGAACTTAGCTGACGGGAGCTATTGCGTACGGGACGCCATGGGAGTCAATAGCGAGGCGGCCAAGGCCGGGATAGGAAAAGGGTTCGCTCGTGGCTGCATCGCCTGACACGACGATCACGGGATGCGCAGCGAGCCGTAGAAAGGTATATGTCTTATCGCTTTGCTTCGTTTCCCTGGCCGGTTTTCGTTCTCTTCTCTCGCATGGGTACCGCATCCGCGCACCGTTCGTCCACCTTTCTCTCTCTTCCATTTCCGTTTCCCGGGGCCTACCAGGTAGCTGGAACCATGCACGCCCTTCGGCTTGCTGCAGCGGCAGCTCTCCTTCGCGTCGCCTCTGCCAACGCCGATCTTCTTCCGAGGGATCTGGCCCCGCCAAGCAATCCCCGGGAGGGCTGGGGTTACATTGGCTGCTACGTCGACAGCGTGGCGGCGCGGGCGCTGGACGGGCCCAGTCACTATGACAGTGCCGGCCTCACCGCGGAGACCTGCGTCGCGTACTGCGCAGATGCCGGGTACAGCTATGCGGGCACCGAGTATTCGGTTGAGTGCTGTGAGTTTTCCCATGACGTCTTCTTCGTGGTCTTTGGCCTGTGACTTCAAGGAGTTGACATGGAACTCATCTAGTCTGCGGCAATGATCGGCCAACGTCCAAGGCCGACGAGGCCGACTGCAGTATGCCCTGCTCCGGTGACAGCGAGCAGCCGTGCGGCGCAGGTAACAGGATCACCGTCTACACCAGCGACCTCATGGCGCCGGCCGTGGCTGGCTGGAAGTACTCGGGCTGTTTCGCCGACTCCGCCAGCGCTCGCGTCCTCACTGGGGACGATTACTCAAGTGCCACGAACATGACCTGGGAAAATTGCATTGAGTTCTGCGTCGACGGCAATTTCAGATATGCCGGCATCGGGGATGGGTCTGATTGCTGCACGTACCCCATCAAGATCCACGTTGCACCGCGCACAAGCTGACCAGTGTCCATCGCAGTCTGCGGCAACAGGATGCCACCAAGCAAGGAATCCAATGACGAATGCGACACTCCCTGCTCTGGAGATGACACGAAAGTCTGCGGTGCCAGCAACAGGCTGACGGTGTTCACCGGCGGCCGCGGTACCTCAGAGCCCGAGTATGAGATTGACGGCTGGTCATACATCGGCTGCATCAAGTAAGTCCTCACAAATACCCTGCAGGTCCAATAAACACGAGAAACTAATCATTGTCCACGTAGGGAGGGCGACGGCGGCCGTGTCCTAACCCACCAGGCCTTCCTCCCCGGCGGCGCCAACACCATGACCAACCCACGATGCGTCGCGGCCTGCGAGAGCGAGGGCTACAGCCTTGCGGGCACCGAGTATTCGGGGGAGTGCTTTTGCGGAAATACCTACGCGAACGACGGTGGCGATATCGCCGACGGGTGCACCATGAAGTGTCACGGCGATAGCTCGCAGATGTGCGGTGGCTCCAACCGGCTCACTGCTTGGTCTCGCGATGTTGAGTCGGAGTCATCGGCCATCTCTTCGGAGGTTTCTAGTACGGCGACTTCTGCGGAGAGTACGGCTGCGTCGGTCGGAAGTACGGAAACCTCGGCTGTGAGCTTGGCTACCTCGCTCGAAGACACGTCCTCCTCGGCCGAGGCTTCATCTACATCAACTGAGGATACCGTTACATCAGTCGAAGACACCACAACGTCCACTGAAGAGGTCCCTGCCTCCACTGAAGAAACCGTCACATCGACCGAACCCACGAGCACTGAGGAGACATCCACCTCTGGCGCAAGCTCGTCGGCTGAAGAAGCCTCTTCTGAAGTCACATCCGACACTGAGACGTCGACCTCAAGCTTCAATCCTGCGACAATCAGCAGCAGTCTTGAGGCGTCCTCCCAAGAATCCAGCGTCACCTCCACCACAGAAGAGGCAACATCTGAAGAGACAACCACTCCAACCACTGAGGCCGAGCTCAGCAGCACAGAGTCCACTACATCTTCCGCACCCTCCGAATCAGCAGCAGTAGATGGCTGGTCATACAAGGGCTGCTACATCGACCCACCCGGCCGAGCCATGGCCGGCGCCCCAGGCAGCCCCTCGCGAACGATGACACCCCAGGTCTGCATCGCCATCTGCGTCGCCAACGGCTTCAATGTCGCGGGGCTCGAGTATTCTGAGGAGTGCTTTTGCGGAAATGAGATGAACAACGGCGCCTCCAGGGCTCCAGAGTCAGACTGCAACATGCCTTGTGCTGGTGACAACACCCAGCTGTGTGGTGCCGGCAACCGCTTGTCCGTGTACTCGGATGGCGACTTCCCCATCTGGCCGGTGCCCGTGACCAAGAAGGATAACCTGCCGGGTGATTGGGAGTACAAGGGTTGCGTCTTCGACAGTGCCAACCCTTACATCCTGGAGTGGCTCTGGGAGGATGCCCCGAACTACGCCACCAGCAACATGACCATCGACTTCTGTCTCCTGCGCTGCCAGAAATTCGGATACCCGGCCGCTGGCGTGGAGTATGGTCGTCAGTGCGTCTGCGGAGACTTTGGTGCTGTTGAGTCCCGAGGCGATGTCTTTAAGCCCGACAACTGGTGTACGATGCCTTGCCCTGGTGACCGCAACTACACATGCGGTGCCGGCAATCACATCAACTACTACGAGTGGGCGGGCGAGCCGCTGAACACATTCCATTATGCGTCCGGCTTCGAAGCTGGCGTCTACGACCACTTCTCGACGTCTCCCATCGTGCCCCTCATCAGCTCAGTGGGCATCAATGACAAGGTCGTCTTCGTCGAGAAGCATGGCACTTCGCTTGATGACACCGAGGGTTCGTTCGAGTTCGACTACCAGACCAACACGTACCGTGAGCTCGCTCTCAAGACCGATGTCTTCTGCTCGGCTTCATTCACCTTGCCCGACAAGGCTGGACGTATGATCAATATTGGCGGTTGGTCGGCTGAGTCCATCTATGGCATTCGATTCTTCACTCCCGACTCTCCACAGGGCGTCGACAATGGCACCAATGTCTGGGAGGAGGACTTTGGACAACTGCGCCTCTTCGACCCCCGCTGGTACCCCACGGCCATCGTGCTTTCCAATGGCTCACTGCTCGCCATGGGCGGTGAGTCGGGTTCCGATGCGCCCATCGTGCCAACCGCTGAGGTGCTTCCTCACCCCCCGGGCGTTACCGAGTCGACTTATCTTGACTACCTCCAACGCGCAGAGGACATTGGCCGTACCAACTCGTATCCCTACTTGGCCGTTTTACCGTCAGGAAACCTATTCTTTGCCCAATTCAACGAGTCTCGAATTCTCTCCCAGGTCGACTTCCACTCCATCCGGAAGCTGCCTGACATGCCTGGCGCAGTGGACAACCCGCTCACTGGCCGCAATTACCCGTTGCAAGGAACCATGATGATCATGCCTCAGAAGGCTCCCTACGGCGATCCTCTGACCGTGCTTCTCTGCGGTGGCACGACTCACGAGCCCGGCAACGAGGCACTTGACAACTGCGTTAGCATGGAGCCTGATCTGCCCGGCGCTGAATGGCGTATCGAACGCATGGTCAGTTTGACGGAATGATCTCCCACTTGTTCGATTCATGCAAGCTAACTTTCACAGCCTTCAAAGCGTGTCATGCCCACCATGATTGCCCTCCCCGATGGCCGCTACCTCATCTGCAACGGAGCCCAAGTCGGTCGCGGCGGCTTCGGCCTCGCCGACAACGCCAACCTTAACGCAGTCATGTATGACCCCGAGAAGCCCCTCGGCGAGCGCATGACAGTCCTGGCCAACACCACCATTGCCCGCATGTACCACTCCGAGGGCGTTCTTCTCAGCGACGGCAAGGTCCTCATCTCGGGTTCCGACCCCCAAGACCAAGCCGGCAGGTTCCCGCAAGAGTACCGCCTCGAGTACTTTGTGCCCGACTACCTGCTGTCCGGCGCTGCTCAGCCCGAGTTCACCATCGAGGAGCGCGATTGGGCCTATGGCGAAAGCTACACTTTCACTGTCACGTCGACACTCGCTGAGGGCTTTGCGAATATGCGCGTGTCGCTCCTTGCGTCCATTGGCTCCACGCACGGCATCACCATGGGTCAGCGCACTCTCTTCCCCGCCTTCTCGTGCGATGGAAATCAATGCGAAGTGGAGGCGCCACCCAATGCGTATTTGAGTCCTCCATCGTGGTATCAGATGTTCGTTCTTGACGGGCCGACGCCGTCGCATGCCATTTGGGTTCGCATAGGTGGTGATCCTGCTGGTCTGGGTGACTGGCCTCAGCTTCCGGGCTTCACTACACCTGGCGTCTAGGGAAGAGATCATCACGGATTGACAGGTCAAAGGGATGATGAAGAGACCATCGGAGAGCTTCATACGGAAGAGGGAGGAGTGAATGCAGTCCGATAATTGGCTAGATACAAGCGCGGACATAATGAAGATATAACATACTACACATTTGAACGCCCAGCTTGCCCGATTGCGCTACATTATAAGGACCACTCAGGCAAGATTTGAGGTTACTGACGCTGCATGGGCTGATGAAAACTTTGATAAGATTTGAAGCGGAACGGAGGGTCGGCGGCAAGGTCAAGAAATCACACAATAATGAGGATTGTTTAGATGGGCGGTCGATCAGAAAGAGGAGGCAATGCTTTGGCAAACTTACCTGCAGTCAGGCGCCGGTTTCAGTCAGGTCGAGTGGTGCCCTTTTGAGATTCGAGTCGCCACTCCGGGACTCAAGTCAAGGTGCCTGCTTCGAGTCCAACTGCTGCACGCCCTGTGTGTATATTGGACGTGGTATCTGGACCAACTGGCCATTGCGAGTGAGGGATGCTGTTAGCTCACAGAACCACCACTCCAAGATACCCGACAGCAATATAGCCTTCCAGCCCACACCACTTGTATCGCGTTGAAATTTGATCGCTGTGATGCCAAAATATCTCGGAGTGAATCTCGCATAGCGCAAAAATAGGGTATCTTTTCCTGACGTGAAGATTGGTTCTGCGGCCAAGTCGAGACAGAACTGTCCCACGAATTCTCGGTGCCCATTGACAAAAGTGACCTTCATACCAATCACGTTGGGAATTGTACCTTGTCGAATGCAAGGTTGGATCTCGGAGATGCCGTCCAAGGAACAGGCCGTGCGCATCGGGATGCCGTAACTTAACTTGGGCGGCACTTTCCCGATGGCGGTCGGGGCCCTGAGTGCAAAAGAAGCACCGTCCTAGCGATCGGAGGATTTGTCAATAGCGAGGTGTTGAATCCTGGTCTGGCCATCGGGGTTGTCCCACCAGTTGAAAAAGACTCTTGCCTTCTGTCACGGCGCGGATAGGATCTGTCTCTGTGTTCAGGTGAGAAGAGGCGGATGTCGCTGCCAGACGTCGGATCCGAGGAGCTGTACAAGCTTTTGACGTCTATGCTTTCCTCGAATTTGGCATACGACGCGTAGATCGGGCTAGAAACATAGATCTCGTAGGTCAATGCCGTGGCATCAGAAGGAACTCGGTGTTGTGAAGTAACGGCGGCGGACAGACGCACGGGGCGGCCCGCGACTAATTGCCAAAGCCCAGGCGGCAAAGTAGGGAGTGACCTCGATATCTTCAAGTTCTCGGCCATCGATGTCTGAAATCACTGAAAACGCTGATGCTGCTCTGTCGTTGGCGAAATGTACGTATAATCCGTTGCGGCAGAGAAATTCGAGGTGATGGGCATTCTCAAAACCGAAGAGTGGCACTCAATGTGAAAACAATGGGTTATTTATGTGCATTGACCACACAGATGTTCGCTATTATTCAGGTGAAACTCATAGTCATGAGACTCATCCACGCAGTTCTGAGGGACTTTCTCGAACTTGAATGCGCGAGAGACTTGGTTGGCCATGGGGTCAAGAGCTGGAAATTCAATCGCGGTCAATGGCGGCTATGATCTTCATTCTGTGGGAGGATGGAGATAGCCTTACAGAAGCAGATTGTCTCGTCATACAATAGAGATAATTGGCAGAGACGGCATCGTGGATGCAGGATGCACCATCTTACACGCGACGGCGTGGTCATCTCCGTCGATGTTGTTGTTGTAGGAGGCATCATCTGCTGAGGCACAGCCGCACAGGATGTTGTTGAGATTCATTTCCTCCGCTCCGTCGGGTACCTTTGTAAAGGGGCTTTCCCACATATGCATTTATCGGGCGCAACCCCTCATGGTTGAGCTTAGCTAAGCCAGTCGCCAAAGTCGGGATTCTTGAGAACAGACTGATCTCGTACATGTCAACTGTGAACAGCTTTGTCGCAGCTGGCATCTGCTTTAAGTCACAAATGCAGTGGTATAGCCCAAGCCTCTGTCAGATCTGCCTGGAAGCAGGTTAGCACGACATACTCAATCTTCCCGCCACACTTACTATGAGCGCGAGCAAGGCGAGGTTGACGCCGTTTCATCAGCGTGAAGAGGGGCCACAAACCTCGCTAATGGCCCTAAACAGTGGGGTCATTTAATCTTATCAATCTAATCAGATCGATCTGATCATCGCGAATGTTTTCCCGTCGTCCTCAACGTTTCCCCTGAAGTCGCTTCATGGAACTCGGTTTCCACCACAGATCCAGCATCATGTCCGCCTTGAGCCCTCCGATGGGTAAGCAGCAACATAATGAGAAGATCCTGACGATCTACGCATTCTTTCTGGTCGTACTCACTGTCACCGTCGTATTTATCAGTCGGTGGCACCCTGCACACGGCTCGGCTTTGCAAATTCCCTCACCTCGGCACGGTCGGGCCGAAACTTTTCTCCGACGAGGACGAAATCTAGGTTTTGAGTAAGACCACGATTGAGAGGAAAAAGCCTGTACTGACGAACAGCAGCAAACTCAGAGTTCGTCCGTTATGGGAGTGGCTTGGCCGGCCCTCTGCCGGGCTGGTGGCAACAGTCAGCATCTTCGCCATAACCAATGTCGTTCTTTGCTCTACCTCCTTTGCCATGCACGCGTTGAATCATTTTGCGTCGAGATACGGATGGTAAGTCCCCGAGCCATGTGATGAGATCCGCCTCGGCTAACCGAAACACCTCCACAGGATGGGAGCAGCCAACATGGCGTTGTGCGTCTTCTTCGCAATGAAGAACACGCCATTCTCATTCGTCATACCTGTCTCACACGCCGAGATCAACATCTTTCATCGCATCGTGGGCTATGCTGCTGCTCTACTCATCCTCTTGCACGCCGTGCTCTACACAATTCACCTCGGTCGCCAAGGCCGGTGGGCTCATTTCCTCGAGGGACCCGACCTTGCAGGCATCGGAGCCGGCATTGCCATGCTTTTCATAACACTGGGTGGTCTCTACAGACACCGCAGCTACGAGCTTTTCTATTTCGCCCATATCGCGGGTTTCGCAGTTGTCATTGTCCTGACAATGCTGCACAGGCCGAACTGGGCCAAGAAGCTGCCCCAGCTGATGATATTCACCGGAAGCCTGTGGGCAATTGACCGCGTCATACGGGCAGCGGGACTTACGCGAAACGCCGTCAACAATCGCGTAACCTGCCATCCCCTTCCAGGTGGTGCCACACAATTGCTTCTCAGCAAGCCGTGTGCCGAAGGGGCCGCGCCGGGATCATACTGCTACCTGTGGATTCCGCGCGTGAGCTTATTCCAGATGCATCCATTCACAATCGTCAGCAATGGGCCTTCTGGCTTGGAGCTCGTTGCCAAGTCACACAAGGGCTTTACAAGAGGTCTCGGCGACTTTGCGGCTCAGCGACCTGGTCGTGGCGCTTGGGTGTCATTGGACGGGCCTTATGGCTCTCTACCCGATACGAAGGCTTACGACAGGCTACTTCTTGTCGCAGGCGGGAGTGGTGCTGCCTTTACCTTTGGCTTGATGAACCGGATTCTTCATTGCTCCGGAGGTTCGACGTTACAGCCTGTTGACTTTGTGTGGACAGTGAAGCGAGCAGGTAGGCTCACCTCCCACGCAACTGTTGAATACCGAATGCTAACAAATTAGAACATTTGAGCTGGTTCGGCAAGCATTTACAAGACTTCTCAAAGAATCATCACACAATCAATATGGCGCTGCACGTCACTGGTGAAGACCCGAGTGCAGTGGGGTTCCAGGGAATGGTTGAACTACCAGAGTTGCCAGATGTCGAAAGAAAGACGGAACTTGGGGAGGCAGAACCTCTTCTATGCAAACCCACGGCAACAAGCTGGCCCGCTTTTCAGGCGAGTTTCGAGCGCAGGAAATTGGACGCTGGGGAGTTGATTCGCAGGACAGTATTCAGCAGCGGAAGCCACAGCAAGATCCTCGTTGCTGTGTGCGGCCCAAAGTCGCTGATGAATGCAGTAAAAGATTCGGTGGATGAATGTCGTGGGAGCATGGATGCAACGATAGATCTTCACTGCGAGGACTTCGGAGGTTCATGACACGTAGTCGCTCTCCAATATAGCTAAGTTGCAAAAAGCCTAGGACCTGTCTTTCTTAGTGTGCGAGGGGTAAAGTCAACTAAGGTCCTGGACATCCCCGTCCTCTCACAACGGCTCTTGTTTGCCCATGTGCGGCACGGCATGCGGGCTCAGCGCCGACTTCAACATCATCACAGGTCGCGGTTCGTCCCACAGAGAACAAATAAAACATGTACGAACCCTCAATGATCTGCAAGATATTCGCATCATGAAACTTCTAGTTGGGAATCCTGATGACGACCTTGGAAAAATGTTGCTGGGCCTCGAGCCGGTTGTAAGCCTCCCGAGCCTCACTCAGGGGAAATACTCGATCATCCATCGCGGGCTTCAATTGGTTCTTTTCAATGAACGCGATCATATCCCTCATCATGTCGCGAGTCCCAAGGAGAATCCCGCGTCCAACGCAAACTTTGCCGAGAAGCGACATCAGGCTCTCGTCCCTATCCGTTGAGCCTAGGAGACCAGCGAGGACGACGAGTCCGTCGATGCGGACTGCTTCAAGCGAGTTGCCCAGCGTGGCATTCCCGCCCACGTCCACGACTAGATCAACGCCGCGGCCCGATGGAGTGAGTTTCTTCACAGCGGCGCCCCAGTCGGGGACGGTTCGGTAGTTGATGACGTGGTGCGCGCCGAGGGCCCGGAGTCTCTCAGCTTTGACGTCGCTGCTGGTCGTTGCGATGACGTTTGCACCGACTGCGAGAGCGAACTGCATTACAAGCATGAGCAAGATACGATGCATCACAATTCGAAGCCTCCTGCTTACCTGCATAGCTGCTATGCTCACTCCCCCGGTGCCCTGGACAAGTACCCAGTCTCCGTCCTGGATTGCCTTACCCCGCAGACCCATCACTGCATTCCACGCGGTGATGCCAGAGCAAGTGAGCGTCGCGGCCTCTTCAAACGAGATATTCTCTCCGAACTTGGCGAGGCAGCTCTCTCGGAAGACACCGTGAGTGGAGAGGGTTCCATTCATGCCCTGACCCAGACCAGCACATATGTGAGACATACTGGGGAGGGTTAAGTCATCGAGTGGCGCGAGCTGGCTGTCGGGGAACGTCTCTGGGACCATGTGAGTGACGACGCGATCTCCAACGGCGACAGTTTTGACAGCGCTTCCAGTGCGGAGTACGACACCCGCGCCGTCAGAGCCAGGGATCAATCCGGGGATGGATTGCAGTCCCATGAGGCCCTGTAAAACGATATCAGCCGGCTGGGATTCCCCAAGTTGCGGAGCAAACATTCACCTTCGCTACGACGAGGTCTCGGTAGTTCAGGGACGCGGCGCGGAGCTCAACAAGTACCTCATCCGGACCAAGCTCCGTGATGGGGGGCCTAGTCTGGAATTCGAGTCCAGAGAGATCGTCCTGCTGGGAGACAATGCTCCATTGTTGAATCGTCGGCGGCGCCATGCTTGTTGGATTGCTTGAAGAGGTTTGGTCAAAAAGGAAAAAGAAGTTCAAAGATCAGCTTGGCGATACAGAATCGGAAGTTTCGATGATGGAATCCAGCCCCAGTGTACGAATCATATCTGCCTTGGTCACCAGAGCTTCACGAGTCAGTTGACCCGCTGTCATGGAGCCGGTGCCGGTCTTCATGTGGCTCTCGATGCTCATGTGGAGTCCGATTTCCTGACGTCCGAGGCGACCCAAAAGGAGCTAGCCGTACCAGTTAGCGGAGATCATGCTGCGTGATTCTGGGACAGCTGTTGAGTGGAGGTCGTTCATGTCCCACACATTGTGTGACTTGGCATAAGACTGATATTGGGCTGACAAGACGGTCCGAGTTGAGCTATCTCTGTTACGAAGTGATGGCTAATCTACGTTTGAAAGCTTGAACCCTCCAGAGACAATCCTCTGGAAGAAGCCAGTCGGGTCGTACTCCTGTGCGACGCGTTTGAGGAAAGCCACGTTGGTGGCCCCATACGAGCTAAAGACGTCTTGGGAGGGATCGGCGTAGTTCATGTACTTCCACGGGACATAGCCGTCAATAGTCTTGGTGTAATCCTCCACTGCCACTATGACCTGGGCCAGGCGGGTCGTGAAGAAGGCGCGTTCCTCAAGAGTCGCGGCTCCGGCCTCCGCCGCGAGAATGATAGAATCGGCGTCCAGGGCCTCGTCCAGACCTATCACATTTCCACCGCCCCTCTTCTTCCCGTAAAGCTTGGGCATTGGTTGCAGGACAAAGTTGATGGTGGCGGCGCCGTTGGGGAATTCTCGCTTGAAGTCCGCGACAACCTCAAGGAAGATGTCGGCGACCTTGTCGAGTGTGCGCTTCTCGCTGTGGAAGATGGTCGTGTGCCAGACGTTGCTTGACGACGTTAGCCTGACGAGAAAGTGAAATTAGCGAGACTCATGGGTGTACGTACAAGGCGCCACCTGGCTCGCGCATCGTGTCAATGAACTCCGCCAAGGTGGTGTGCGATCTCATGTCCATCTCAATTTCCATATCGTCGAGGCCCCGGTTGGGCAAAGTATCGTTGCGACCTTCAAGATTCATGATCATGTTGCCCATCAGGGGCTCGGGGGCACCGGCGTGATACATGTACATGATGAACTGACTGTCGTTGGGGTTCTCCTCGATCTTGCTGATGACCTCGATCATCTGATTGGCAAGCTCATCACGGTACGACCACGGAATGAAGAGGAGCCCTCCATAGACGTCCTTGACAGGGTGCGTCTCGAAATCAAAGCGCGTGACGATGCCGAAGTTGCTCCCGCCGCCTTTCAAAGCCTTGAAGAGATCCGGGTTCTCGGCACGGTCGGCCTCGACCACATCACCATTGGCCAAGACGACCTCATAGTTGACGACGCTATCGCAGGAAAATCCCAGGTGAGCGGTAAGGAAACCCATGCCGCAGCCGAGCGTCAGCCCGGCGACGCCGACATTGCCGACACGTCCGCTGGCGACAGTGAGGTTGTGCTTCTGCGCCTCGACAGCTGCGCCGGCCCATTCAGAGCCAGCACCGACAGCCGCGATCTGTGAGGATTGTTTAGCTCCTGCGTGCCACGACAGTAGATTTGAGTGGAGTGATTGTGGGCAGACATAACAACTCACCGTCTGATTGCATTTCGACGTCCGAATGACGGTCTCGTTCATTCTTCGAAGGTCAATGGTGACGCCCTGATTGATGTTGTTGTTCTCCCAGTGGCCATGCCCGCGGCCGCGGACAGCAATGTGAGACTTCCCTGCACCACTCAGAGGAGCCAACACCTTGATGGCCTTGGAAACATCCTCGGTGGTCTCCGGTTGCAGGATGCAGTAGGGACGCTGAAGCCTCGACCCGGCACCGTAGTACGAACTGACGCTGTCGAGGTACGGGCCAGAAGAGCCCGTGGGATGCAAAAGATTATTCCCCAGCCCTGCATCAATAAGGGCATCGCACTATGGTATAAGTCAGGGTGGGAGAGGAAGCAGCTCGAGATTCGCGACTCACCGCTGGGATGCCGGTGCGTTGGGCGAGGGATGTGATCACCAGCGCCGCAGCGGCCACGGCGGCCGTGCCAGAAATACCAAACATGCTGGCGGAAAGACTCGAGGTATCGAAAGAAGAAAAGACGCGGACTGCAGGTACCGGAGTGGCTGAACAGAAAGGGCGGAGGAAAAAATGTCACCAAAGTCTGGGGATGGTCGTCCACTGGTATAGTCCATATCCACGACGGACGGAAATTTGCACAAATCCTGATGTCGGGGAACGAATGCCCCTCGAGACCCTTCGCCGAGCCAAAGCTTCAGATAAGAAATGTCTCATCGGAATGAACACCCGGCGGCCGTTGGCGGTTCGCTTTCGCTCTGAGTCTTGGCAGAAGATTACCCCTGGCTGCCCCTCCGATTGCCAGGAGGCACACGTCCCTTGGATCAGTCTCGGCCCTCCTTCTCCTGAATACCTGCATGGAAAGGTCATGCCAGAAGTCCGCTCAGCAGGGATGCTTGCATGACCACAGCATGGCAACCTCACGACGGCAGCAGCTCCGACTGGGGCATTTGATGTTGATTACGCGGAAGTGGCGCTGTTGCCAAGATTGTAGTTTATTTCGACGATCCTCAGTTTGCGGGAGCCTTTCACTGTTGCATCTTCGAACGCGCCAGCCATGCCATCGTCTTGCCAGTCAAGTGGGGGCCAGAATACAGGGCAGACTCTCCCATCACCTCAGTACTGAAAGTCTGCCGTGTTTTTTGGCCCCAACTTGCCAGTGAAAAGACCATCGAGGGTTGTTGCTTTCAGCTGTTACTTGGTTGTGTTGATCACCCAGGGCAGACAGCTGCATTTGCTAGGATCGAGAGAATCAGGCCATCAAACCTTGTAGATACCCGGACAGTCAGGGATTGCAATATTTGCCAGTTGGTACTAATCGTGACGGTCGAATGGCCGAGAATTCAACGGCAATTCCGCGGTCCGTCGAACCCTTCTCGGAGCCAAGGATAATGTGGGGAGGACATTTCAGGTATATTGATTGCACCCGAGAATCTGGTTCGCCCGTCTGACTGAACGTCGCGGAACAGGGGGGCCACCTTCGGCGTGCATTTGCTAATTACATGGTATGAGTACATTGGCTGTCAACAATCTTGGATGCCCTTGGCGTATGCACATCTCTCGTTTGACTGTCATCGAGTCAGGAATGGATCTGCGGCGAGCTGGAAGCAAACATCAGCATCGAGGATTTCCTTGTCGCATGTGGCAGCCACTCACAGGTTTTGAAAAGCTGGCTTCCTCTAGAGGTGATGAAGGGAGGCTTGGTACCACATTCACGGGTGCCACGTGGACGCCCAGCTTCAGCTTGCTCGCCCATATCTCCTTGGAAACTCCCTCATCTTCGTGATTCCTTCCAGCCATAGTCCAAGCCATGAGCATTTAGAACGACTTTTTGTCCACTCCACGAACCGAGCCACGAACGGCCTAGAATTGTCCACGTCATCATGAACTGGGAACCGATTGCAGATGCCACGGGAACCATCGCTGGATCAGTCTGGCCGTTGGTGATCTTCGCGACGGCTCTTCTCAGTGCTCGCATTTATTGCCGCATGACCGAAGGCTTGCGTCTCTGGTGGGACGACGGCCTGCTGGTTCTCGGCTGTGCATTCCTCATAGCAGGCGCAGGGTGCCTCACACACGCCTTGCGTCTGGGCCATCTTTCATCGGACGGCAGCAGCAGCGATCCGGATCTGATGACGCTCTTGATGCCTCTGGCACACAGCTGCCATCTTCTGTCGCTGCTCCTCAGCAAGATCTCGTTCGGAATGACGCTGCTCCGTTTCTCGCAGAAAGCACAGAAGGTCATCATCTGGGTCATCATTGGAACCATCAGCATTTCGCTCCCCGTTCATGCGGTCCTCGTATGGCACCCAATCTGCGGCAATCCGTCTCCTTACTCAATGCCAAGACTTTCTTGCTGGGACCAGAGTAAGACGGTCTACATGAATATTACCACCTCAAGTAAGGCGCCCTCACCGATCCATCGCGACCCTCTGAAGGCTGACTTTGATGGAAAGGTCTATCTGCTCTGACTGATTTTATCCTCGCCTTCCTCCCGTGGCGGGTAGTCCTGAGTCTCCATATGGACAAAATCGAGAAGATCAAGGTCGGGATCGCCATGAGCTTCGGTGTCATGTAAGCGCAACCTCTACTTCTCTTCGGTTGTTTCCGTCATTTGATTGACCCAATCCCAGAGCTGGCATTATCGCGATCGTCAAAATTTCTCAGAGCACCTTCATGCTTGACCCCACAAACCCGGGTTGTAAGCCCAAGGCCGCCACAAATCGGCGCCAATTCCACCCTGGAGATCACCGAGAGAAGAAAGGCTAACGACCACTATTCTAGTCATGAAGACTATCATGCTTTTCTGGATCTTCTCCTTTGCCGAACCCGCCACGACAATCATGGCCGCCTCCGTTCCCGTGATCCGGGTCCTTTTCCGAAACGTTGCCCGCACCGGCGGGTATTCCAAAAATTCATCGTCCAAGAACGCAGATCCAAACTTGCAAAAGGCCGGCACGCAAACGCCATCCCAGGTCTTGGGGAACATTCACGACCCGAACGACCCCTATCATGAGGGAAATGAGGACGCCGGGAGCGACCGGAGCATACTAGGGGCCCAGAAGCACCTTCGGAGCGGCATCGTGCGGACAACGGAGGTTTCGATAGAGTACGGCCGGGAAGGACGAGATACAATGCAGGCGGGCAATGGCGGCTCGGGTGAAAGCTACGAGTTGTCCTCGAGACCTATCAAAAAGAGATCCGAGCATTCGGAGTTCTGATCTTCT
>JAXQJP010000104.1:0-11039 GCA_037042015.1 Furcasterigmium sp. R96-07A1
TCAACCCGTAGTTGTTGGGTCGGCAGGGGGTGGAAATCGACAAGGTGGCGCTGGGGTTGTGTAGTATCGCCACCGTGGAATGCCATTCCGTGACATGCAGTTCTACTAATATCCGGTCATGGTAGTCTTTTCCATGGTCTTTTCGCTAGGGGATGCACCGCCGCTCTGGATCTTGTCATGTGCCTTCCGGGCTGTTGCTCCGTTCGCATCACGTTCCGAAGTTCGCTGCCAAGGTTGCGAATCCAGCTCGCCCCTGTTTCCTGTGAATGCATAGGCACGACAAGCTGGCTCTCGCTCTGATCGTCAACCTAGATAGTCGGCCGGGCCCTGGTCAAGATCGTTGACGTCCGTACAAGTGGCTAGGACATGAGTTTGATATCGCCTCGCCGTTCTTAAGCCATGGCATGTGGCCCGTCCTTACGGTAGTTTGCGGCTCCTTGCGCTCTAGACCCGTCTCTGCGTCGTTCTCTGGAGTCCTGCTCCTCGGCCGATCCCTCCTCCTCCGCCGATGGTTGGGAAGGATTTCTATGGGCCAGGTCTCGATCGCGACGCAAAAGATCGATGCTCATGCCCCCTTTGTGCACTGTGCAGAGGCCGTGCCCTCTGCGTGGTCGCCGTCTCCCCGCATGAGGGCGTGTCCTTAGACAGCGCCCCCACCGTACTTGACGTAAGTATAGCGCTGTCTCGTCTGTAAATCCCCAGTCATTCATCAAAGGACTGCCCCAAGATGGCGTGAGTTGGCAGGGCCTTGAGGACAGACGGGCGACGATGAGGTTCAGCGTGTATTGGCCGTCTGGAAATATCGCAAAGCATCGAACAAGCCGACGCCATGTCGTCCGCCTTGGCAAGCATCTTCAAGGCCCGCGAGCCACGAAAGGCGACGTCTGGCCCGCATCAATGTCGCCCGAATGCCATGGCTGACTTGGCTTTTAGCTGTTCCGGTTTCTCCAGACTCCGTAGGGCGCGAGGAACTGTAGTCGAGAATGGCACATAACCAAAACAGAAGAAGTTGTCGACTGGCAGGGCCTTTGGGACTAAGTGCTTGGCTTGTTGGGTTCACACCCTCCTCGACGGGCAGACCGCAGAGCCCACTGTAAGTCTGAAATGGACCGATCCATGAGCGGTACCTACCGGTACTGTTTTGGGCACGCAGCGACCCAGTGCAGGTTGCAGGCCGCCAGGGCCTTGCCTTGACTCGCCAGGTCCCCCTTGTCGTTTCTCTCACCCAGACGCTACCTAAACTTGCCCGTCAAGCCGTCCATGTCCATCCATATCCTTCAGCACCGCGGCATCGTAAAAGCTGGATTCTCCAGCGTCCTCGAGCCAGACGTCACTTTTCCTCACACATATACACCCCCCTAGCAGCGCTGCTGTTTCTACTGCCTTGAGCCAACCTCTCGCCTGTGTCAGCCTGGCATCATTCGTCTCTTACAGTGGTATCAACCTCTCAGCCCAATCCTTGCTGCTTCCGACTCCGTGGCGCTTTCGATACGTGCCCACACCATCATCCTCTTGTCTGTTTTCTCCTCGTGCGCGGGGCTCCTGTTGAAACGGTCAACTGCCGTTTCTCGACGTTGTCCAGGGACGGCCTGATATCAGGTCCGCAGCCACCGAGAAGATCAGGCCGGCCTGCACCCCCCTCCCTCCCTCGGCCCTCAAAATCCTGTCTCGTTTTCCCCGCCAGCACTGTTCGGCCGCCTTCCCTCAAGCTGTCTGTTGTTTCTTGTTGTACCGCCAGGTGAGTCGTGGTTCGTTCCTTGAAGTCGATCTTTCCAATCCGGCGGGGGTCCTATTGGCAAGTGTCAAGGGTTTGGCAACAGTCGCGCCTTTTGCTGCGTGAACCCTCCGCGGTGCATGTATCCCCCCATGATCTCACATAGCTCTCTTCCGCCTATGACCGATCTAGTCTGTCCCACAACTGAGTACTCGGTCTGCTTGACCCTCTGTCATCGAGATCTGTCACCTCGCGTGCGGTAGCCCAGACCTATAACCATTCCACCTTCCACTTCCCTCCGTTTCTGAAATGGTACTTGGGGCCAAACATTGACCAACCTAACGACAGAGTCAGCCCGTCGCTCGTAACACCAGCCCAGCACCGGATCCTGGAATCAGACACGACTCCTGCCGTAGCCGTCGACATTTTCGAGTAGCGACTCTTGACAACGGCTTTTCCGAATCTTGTATCGACCGCGTCATCGCCGACGACGACCTCTCGACCTGGCCGGGTGTGCCAACACTTGTAACGATTGATTTCGACGGCAGTATTGGGGGGTAGTTCTACTTCTTTCGACGACGCAAGGGCGAAAATTCCGATACCACGAAACCAATTCGCCAGATTAACGGCTTCGAAGCCACCGGGAAGAAAAGCACACGGGTTTGAAAGATCTGCCGCTGCCTGTTCCGAAACGGAGTTCCGACCTGGCATCGATACGGTGCAACCGCATGTATGACGCTGGAAAGCGTCTTCGCGGAGCTGGGAATCTCCCAGTACCTAGATGTCTTCGTTGATCAGGGCTTCGATACTTGGGAAACTATCCTGGATATCACCGAGTCAGACTTGTGCGTGTATCGGTCCCGTTGCTGCCGCTGGTGGATACTGACCGGTAGCAGAGATGCTTTGGGCGTAAAACTCGGACATCGGAGGGTAAGTTTGGCGCTCGCCCACGACATGATTCGAATGCGGCTCTGACCATGGTATGCAGAAGCTCCAAAGACGGATTGCCAACTCGCGAGGGCACGCCCCCGACGTCTCGCTAGTGTCGCCGGCGAGACCTAGTACCGAAGATTCCAAGCCAGAACCACAGCAGAAGGTCGATTCGACTCGAGCGGAAGGAAAAGATGTGGCGATTGTGACCAAGAGGAAGTATCGTCGTCACCCCAAGGTACGCATCGCGCCCCTGAACTCGGCGTGTTCTGGTGCAAGACTGACATTTCCTCTAGCCTGATGAGAACGCACCAGAGCGGCCGCCCTCGGCCTATGTGCTCTTCTCGAACAGTAAGTAGGAATGTTGCAATGGATGCCGCGATACTGACGTCTTGGGCAGAGATGCGCGACGAGCTGAAGGGTCGGAACCTGACTTTCACCGAAATCGCCAAGCTTGTTGGCGAGAATTGGCAGAGCCTGTCACCCCCGGAAAAGGAGCCATTCGAAAGGCAGGCGCTGAACGCGAAGGAGAAATATAATAGCGACATGGCGGAGTACAAGAAGACGCCGGAATACCGAAGATACACGCAATACCTGCAGGACTTCAAGCAGAAGCAGGCTAGCCAGAACCAAGGTCAGTACCAGAATCAAAACGTGCCCGCGAGGTGGGAGGCTAACCTTCTATAAGCCAAGGACGCATCGAAACGACTCAAGCTTGAACCTGGCCCGCGCATACACGGTAGCAGTGCAAGCGTCACGCCTCGCAGTGGAAGCGTCACCGGCAGTGGCAGCGATAGCCACGGAGCGGGCAGCGAGGGTCCTTTCACCCGTAAGCGCAGGGTCGGGTCCATGACTTCGATACCCGACACACGATATTCACCCACGATACCTCACCTGCATTCGACGCACTCGACAGATGAGCCAATGCACTCGCCCACGAGTGTCCACTTCGAGCGCGATGAAATGTCGCCTGTCATGCAACATGCCAGTCCCGGTCATCGAACTCGACAACCACCTTGGGATGGCCAGGTTAATCCCGATAATGGCGCGCAACAACACAGTCTGCCGTCACTGTCGGACATGTTCAGCGACAGGATGACGGGAGTAACGAGGACGCCCGAGAATGGCGTATACGGTGGCTTCACGCCAAACGGTCATGCGCCACCACCACCTGCTCTCAAGCATGAGCCGTCGGGAGGCAGTATGGGGTCGGGGTCTTCGAGCTCTGGCATGTCGTATCCCAGAACCCCTAGCGACGCGGCGCTCCCGATCCATGCCTTATTGTCGAACAAATCGGGACCAGCACCGGTGTATAGTTCTCCGCCATCGGGGTTGTTCCATCATCAAATGGGGTCTGATCCTAGATTGTCGATGTCTTCGATGCCAGCTGGTCCTCCGCCGCACAATGGCATGAACGGTCAGTCGATTCCGAGCACCTCAGACAGCTCTGTACTGACGCTATTCCCAGGGCATCCTTCGAAGCCACCTCTGATGAAGCACTCGTCGACCGGCTCATCAGGAGCCACCGAGGATTCGGGGGTCTCTTCGGGTGGGTCGATCACTTCGTCCCGCACGTCTTTCAGCGTGCATGATAGTGTAGGCAACGGCAAGCCGAAGTCAAGCCTAGATGGCATGGATGCACTACTTCGAGCCGGCGAAATTGTAGGTCGTCGCCAATAATGAGCCAATGGACGCGAATCGCATATTGATCGGTGTTGTACGGCCGTGTATCGGATACCCTCTTGATCGCTGCGCACAAAGCGGTCGACGTTTGTGTTTCCTGGCGTGTTCTGGACAAATTGGTTGCGAGGCGTTTGGGAGACGGATATGTTCCTTAGCATGAGGCAAAAGTACCGACATGAGCCGCAGGGAAGCGGTGTCAGCTTCACAGGAAGAAGGAATGTATGATGGATACGACTTGGTCATAACTGCTGAGGGGGTTGCAGACTGGACCGTGACTGGAGACGGGTATCCTAGAGAGACATATAAGAAAGAAAGAGGATGACCTCACGAAGATCAATAACGATATGACGCTTTGCCTCCAGGTTCCGTACCCGCCTCATCGTGACCGTGATCTTGACCAGAGGCTGGATGTGCGATGTGAAAAGAGCGAGATGTGTGAAGGACAGAGGTTGCAGAGGAAGAGAGGAAGATCGTCCAGGGCAGGTGGGGTTGGCGACCCTGAAGTTGAGTCCTTCCTAATCCACAAGAGTCGCACTTTCCCCATGATTTTGCCACCTGCACCAAGGCCGAGAGATTGCGAGCCGAATCGGAAGGCGTGGACGACCATGCAGCCAGATTTCAGGGTTTTCGATGTCTTGGCGCGTATGCCCTGCTATTGTCCCATGCTTCTGGCGCACTCTTACGGCCCTGTTTGGGAAGATCGGACATGGGGGGGAAAGACGAGGGCGTCGTGGGACAAACGCCATGCTACTAGTACTGCCTCCCCTCGCGTCACGGCCATTGAGTGAAGGGACTGTGTCTGTGGGGAGGATGGGAAAATACGAAATCCCACCTGATCAAAAGCGCATTGGACCCTTGAATCGCATCTCCGCAGAATGCCACGACGAGCTTTACTACCAGCTCCAGAATGAAGGGTTCTAGACCAGCCGTCACCGAGTCGAAGCACAAACACCCCACGTCACCGTGCAGGGTCCTGGGCCAAACTTGGACCTAGCGGCACATGGGCCGGAGCATTGCCTCCAGGCCCAACCACGCGTGTCGCGTTCCAAGACGTCAAACAGTTTAACAATTCATCCAACATGTGTGTAGATGTTGCCATAATCCATGCCGGGGTAATTCAACAACGGCCATCCCAGGAGAGACATTACTTCGTGTCTACGAATACAAGCGCGAGAAAGTCATCCAGTCGCATCGGCGGTGGGGCAGTACCCCTATTCACCTCCAGCGACAATCTCAGCCGTCCAGTCCTTCTTGATCTCGAGCTCCGTCAGCTCGGGCGTCTTTTCGATCACGAGGCCCTTCTCGTTGGCGAGATGCAGCAGGCAGATGAAGCAGTAGCTCGTCGAGATGTCCTCCATCAATGGCTTGGGGTACACCGTCTTGAGGTCGTTCATTACTTCCGTGAACTTGAGCGTCTTGTCCTCTTCAGCCTTCTGCGGCTCATCACCTGAAGGCGGTGGTGTGAGGAGTCGAGAGGCATTCGCATCCTGCGCATTGGCATGGTTAGCTTGGTTGTCACAAAGGGGCGCTATACCCAAGAGTCAAGGTGTGCTTACCGAGTCCAGCTTGTCGAGAGCCATGCCCTTCCAGATCTCCTCCTTCAACCGTCGGACGTCCACCTTCTTCGCGACCCGAGCGTACTGGACGTAGTCCGGTCGCACTCTCCGTGTTGATGTCACGAGCTGCGTACCGAAGGCGCCCATGGTTCCCGCCATAGTCTCGCCGTTCAGGATAGCCGTCATGCCGACGCCTTCAGTCATGCCAGGGTCCATGTCGGGCCCTGGTGTGAAGTGTTCGCGGGCATCGGCAAACTCAAGGTCGTCGTCGTCACCCATGCCACCGGCAAACGGCAGAGCATCATCTTGGAAGAAATTGGCGTCATAGTCGCCCTGCGGCAGCGCCATATCGTCCTCGGCGCTCGCCATGGGGTCTTTCTGGCTTGCCCAGAATGCCTCGTCCATCTCGCCCGCCCTCACCTCCTTGTCTGGCTGATTTGCGTTGCCGAGTCCGAACTTGACACGCCGGCTGCTCAGGCGAGCCTTCGGCTTGAGGAATAAGTTCAAGAGGGACTTTGATGTGAAGTGCCTGTCGTCAGGCAAAAGGTTGCGGTTCTTGGATTTCCAGTCCTTCTTCGGCAGGGAGATGGCAGAGTTGCTCGACGCTTGCGTGTACAGCGCATCGGCCAACGACTGGTCCATGGGCGCTGAGAAGTCGATCTCGAAAGGCTCCTTCTCCTTTCGTGACTTGGTGGCAGTTGCCGGTTTGCTCGAGTCCTTGATCTTTCGTATTCTCCAGTGTTCCGCACTCGCCCAGTTCTTCTGGAGGGCTTGGTCGAAATAGCCCAGAATGTCCTCATGCATCTTTTCTCCGTTTTGGGCGTGCTTCATCGAGACAACGTAGTCCCCGGTTTCTTGGCCTAGAAGGTCACCTTCTTCACCGCCATCGCCTGCATCGTAAACACGCATCTGGGGCTCGAGGGCTGCTTCCCGGGCCCATGCTTCACCTCCCTCGCCAAACTCAACGTCGGCGTCCAGATCGAAGGCCCCAAGTCCAAGATCGTCGTCATCGAACCCTGCCGCATTGTCACCGTCGATGAACATGCCCGAATTGTCACCGTGGCCTGGTTCGGGACTCTTGTCCTTGTCCTGGTCCCTCCAGTCCTCGGGCGCCTTGAGGAAGGGGATGTCCATGGAGCCGGAGGGATTTCCGAGCTCAAACGACTTGAGAGACGGGCAAATGTCGAGCTCTTCGAGAATAGTGAGATCGGGGAAGAATCTGGAGCCAAGAGAACCCAGGTCGATTGGCACATCCTGGATCGTCTCATCCTCAACCTCGGGCTCATCCTCAACACGGGAGGCATCGGGAGTCATATGGTCAGCGAACTCGTCGTGGTCCTCATCGAGTTCCTCTTCCTGTTTCCTGGTCTTGGAAGTCTGTGCATCTTCAACATCGTCGCTGCTGTCGAAAACAATGCGACCTTGAGGGTCGATCATGAGATGGTTCAGGAGTAGACCCTTGGCACCACCTTCGTCAAAGTCGGCCGAGGCCTTCTTGAACAGAGGGTCCACGGCAAACTCGAGCTCGAACTTCTTCAGCTGAAGAGAGGCAAAAGACGGGGCAAGTGTTGCTTCGGATGACCGCTGAGCCTATCGCAGTGTCAGCATTCGTACGTTGCCGTAACTGTGTGTTTTATCACCGACCTTTCGCTTCGTCTTCTTCTTCACGTTGCCGTCCTCGTCGACCTCCTCATCAGATTCTTCACCCTCGCCCTCTTCGTCATCTCTGCCCTTCTTCTTGCTGTTGCTATCTGCGAGACCGCTCAGCAGCTTGCCGGTCTCTGTTGCGACACTGTCGACTCTGCTGGTGTAGATCTTGACGCAGCCATCCAGCGTGCAGCTGGCCTTCTGGAAGTTGACGCCGTCTCCCTCCTTGAGCAAGGACATGTCGTGGAAGTAGTCGATCAGGGCAAAGTTCCAGGAGTTGGCGGCGTTGATCTTGTTGTCCGTGGCCATCTTCATCCACTCCTCAAAGTTGGCAAGAATTGGGACACGCTTCATAGGCGTCACCGCGCTTCCTCCGACGACTATATCCTCGTCGTCGTCATCCCGGCGGCCTCGACCGCGCGGTGTGCGGGGATCCGAGCTCGGGGAGGCATTCTCGATGCCGTCCGGGTGTATGCTGACTCTTCGTCCTGGGGTGCCATGAGCCGCTGCTCTGAGCTGATTAATCTGTCGTTCATGCAATGCCTGTCTTGAGTGCATGCGCTTCGCCTTTTCGGAGACATCGTCGTTGAGGGGGATCCTGTTGCTCATGTCAGCGCCAGAAGTAAACAAACGTCAGCCCGCGCTTCGACGCACTTGATGGGCGAATTCTTGTAAGGAGAGGCCACCAGAGATGAAGCAGCCTTAGCAGAGCCCTTCCGCGGGCCTTGGGCGACTCTCGGCATGTTGGGCTTTGGTCGGCGTTGTGCTTTGAAGTTTGCGACGAGTCGGCAATATCACAAAGTCAGCCAGGAGGTTGTCGCATCGCGTCGCTCAGGGCGGTGTTTAGGGTGTGGAGAAAGTAAACAAATGGGATAGTCCGGGTCGTGGTGGGGGCCTCGATTCTCAGGCATGCACCGCCCCTCGACCAGCTCCCCTCGAACGCGGGGTCATCCGATGATTGTGTTGATTACATAATCAATCTTATCGATGATGAGACAGACGCTTAATGACGCCACACTCGGAATTGTTTCGGCCACCTCAGAAGATAGAGTGCCGCCTCTGCCAAGGAAGTCTGGCGCTCAAACCCTGTTCCCTCAGGGCAGTTCCACCCGAGTTTCAGCGGTCAAACCTGCCACCTGGGTCGGTACCTTCACTAAAGAGCTGCCTGAACCGACATTGAAAGTTCCTCGGCCACACTCCGGGCGGCCTCAGACTAACCTACGACGGTTCAGGTAGGTAGTGACGGGAAGTCGGAGTCCTCCCAGGAAAGTGATTTTGGTCATTCAAGTTATCCTTCAACATCAACCGGCATCCTGCTCTCTTTTCGGATTCCTTCACAAGCGACATGAAGCGTCTCCTGGAGTAGTTGTGCCGTCGTCGTTCACCTCCACGATCCCAGCATTCATATCGGACATAGCTTATTCTGCGGCATCCCTCGGCACGGCACTCGACACGGCCACTTGCTTGGCCCGGGATCATCCAGGCAATCCTACAATGCGGGCCGCGCTCAGGCGACAACATTGACAGACAAGCATGGCAGCTCCCAAGCTCAGAGGGAGCATTGCCCGCCTGCGACCCTTCTACGCCACGTTGCTCATCATCAGTTGCCTCGCCGCCTACTCCTTCCTCACATTCCAGTTCTCGCCTGCAGCACGGGCCGTCTCGCTTCAAGACGTTCAAGATGGCGCCTTGGTGGTCAGCCGCAGCGCCCCGGACAGGGAGTGCCGAGAGGTCCATAAAGTCGTCGACCAATGCGCCTTCGTCAAGGCCAACTGCCAGGACGACGAGGCTGGCCTTGTGTCCTATCTGACATTATATTATTGCACCTTCGCCCGCGCTCGCGTCATCGCTTTCGTCCTCCTCACCTGTTGGCTCGGCCTGCTCTTCACCACCATCGGCATCGCCGCGAGTGACTTCTTCAGTGTCAACCTGAGCACCATCGCGAGCTGCTTGGGCCTGAGTGAGAGTCTGGCGGGCGTCACATTTCTTGCCTTCGGCAATGGCTCTCCCGATGTCTTCAGCACCTTTGCTGCCATGGGGTCCAACAGCGCGAGCATGGCCGTCGGTGAGCTCATCGGAGCCGCCGGTTTTATCACTGCCGTTGTTGCTGGCTCCATGGCGCTGGTCCGTGAGTTCAAGGTCGGCAAGAGGACCTACGTTCGGGACATTTGTTTCTTCGTCGTTGCCGTCATATTCACCGTGGCTTTCTTGGCCGATGGGCATCTGCATCTTTGGGAGTGCATCGCCATGATTGCATATTACATCTTCTATGTCATCGTTGTCGTCGGCTGGCATTGGTTCGTTTCTAGACGGAGGAAGATGCGCGAAAGGGCCGCCGCAGCCAGAGGTCATGTGTATGGGACTGTCGCACCCGACAGCGACGAACTGGCACACACACCTTATCGAGACCACCCGGAAGACAATGACGAAGATGATCATGTTGGAGCTGGGCGCACCGGCCCAATGGACATCTCTGCTCTGGAGGCCGGCCCACGGATAGCCATCGAAGGCGAAGACATTGCGCTCGATGACAAGCCGAACGAGGAGGATGACGAGGACCTGGGAAGGCATGTCGCGGCCGAAATGACCAGCAGCATGAGAGTCATGCGCCCGCGCGGCCGGAGGAGCGCTACGATTACGCCAATCCGGCCGAGTCTGATGGGTGCTTTGGAGTTTCGGTCAGCGCTGTCGCAGTTACAGAAGGAGAGCAACTTGAGGATGCGCTCGATGCATCACCCAAGCCATGGCTACCGCCACGTGCGGTCCTACTCGGACGACCGCATCGAGGGCATGCTCGGCGAGGCAGCAACGGAAGGCGGGGTGCAAGACCTGCGTCACTCGACTTCTGAGCTGCCTGGCAGACATCGCGCCATGTCAGCCAACGACGTCCCACCGTCTTTCAGCTTGCTCCCTCCTCCCGCCCAGGACGCCTTTGCCGGCCCGAGCGGAACATCCACCCCGGCACATTCGAGTGTACGAAGTCAGTCGCCAGCATATCAAATTGGCGGGAACCTAGCCCCTCCGCCCATCGACCCAGGAGCTCCATCGAGGGACCACAGAAACAGGGGCACGCCCAAGATGTCTTCTGCCAACCTACCTCAACTTGTGATACCCCCAGGCGGAGGAACAGGCAGCGACCACTCGTCTCCTTGCTCGCCGTTCCCAGCGTTCCCCTCCTTTACCGACTCACCCATGGTCCTGACTCCCAACCCTCACCACACAGAGCAGAGAGAATACTTCGCCCCGTCTGGCCCGGTACGCCTCGAGGCGCCACTGCCGCCACCCAACGTAATGGATGCGAAACCGGTGCGATGGTGGCCGTACCGTGTATTACCCCCTCCCCACATACTCACTACCACCCTTTTCCCGACACTCCAGGGATGGTCGGAGAAAACGCACTGGGACAAGTTCGTCAGCGCCATCTCCGTTCCCAGCATCTTGCTTCTGGTCACCACCCTTCCCGTGGTTGACGTAGAGTCGCCCGAGGATGATGAGTTGGACGATGCCGC
>JAXQJP010000105.1:0-33847 GCA_037042015.1 Furcasterigmium sp. R96-07A1
CCCCCTCCGTCCATCGCCCGGTAAGGTAAGGTAGCCAGCCATTCATGACCCCTCACGGCCGGGTTGCTTACATGGCCCTCTCTCCCATCCTCCCCTCCAAGTGAACCGATCATCCACCCCCTCCCAAGAAGCAATCAGGTCGACCCAGCCGGCGGCCATCCCAACCTGCCTCTGCCTCTGACTCTGCCTCTGCCTGGCTCTGGCTTGCTCGCTCCCGCGACACGGACGCCCCCCCGATGCGTCTCTGCCCGCCTTAGACCCATGCCGTGGTCGTGCCCATGCAGACCGCACCTTGGCCGTTGCTCCTAGTTCGTGATCCCATGTCTGCGCCAGACGCCTCGTGACGTGACAGCGCCTCATACAAATGCTTCCTACTGCCTCGATCATCCATCCCTAGCTCTGGCCGTCGTACCGTACTTAGGAGCTGCTCCTCCCGCTTCCCGTGCCTTCCCTCCTCTCTCTCGAAACCTGCCCGCCTTCCGCTCGCTCCCGCGACCTCACCTCACCTCACGCAACGCAACGCAACGCAACGCCAATACGTGCACCCATCTTTCCCCATCCGATCCGCCCTTCTCATTACTACCGCGGCTTCCTGCCTGCCTGCTGCTTCCCTGCTTCCCTGCTCGTGGTCGCCTTTTCACGTCCACCTGACTTCGCCTCTCCTGTCTCGCCATTAGGGTCTGGTCCTCGCCTGTGTGGCACCTGTCCGACTCGCACCACAGTAGCAGCTATTCCGCCCATCTTCACCCACGCCTCTCGCGTTCTCGCGCCATCTGGTATACTGTAGGCTTATCATTCCCCTCGGTCGAATACCCTAGGAGAAACACCCTCGTTTCGCGCCGATAGATCGATACACCTGGAAACATCAGCAGATCAAGTGACCGATCAGGGCACCTTTTTCTTTGCCGCCGAAGCCGACTGAGCCGAAGAAGCCGGGGAGCGTCGTGAACCTGGGCCTGGACCTGGACCTGGACAAGAAACAGGACCACGGCACTTCGTTTTGGGCAAGCACAGCCTGCCCCGTCAGATTCTCGCCAAGGAATCGCGAGGGGGACGGAAATCAGCCGGGTCTCCGCAGATGTCTGAATCGTAACGACTCGCACCGGTCCATCGACGTAGCTCTGTTTCCGCCAACACTCGACTCGGCGGTCGGCCTGCTGCACTTCGTGGGATTCGTCACTCGCGTTTGCTCGCAGCAGGTTCACGTTCACTCGGCTCCCCCTTTTTTCGATTTCTATCTCTTCCATCTCCGCCCCTGCATCGGCCCTGTGTAAGTGGCACGGCCTTGAGGAGAAGACAGGCTTGCATCGCATGAATCAAGTCTCATCAGCCTTCACCCGCCTCCTCGGGGCTCACCAATCTTTAAAACCCAAGGTCCATTCACTGCTCGAGGGGAAACGCCCGAATCCGACCCGACGAAACAGAGTTCTACACCCGCTTCTTATTTAAAGGCGGTCAACTCATCAACACGGGACGAAAACCCTGGGATATGCCATCTCAGCTTATGCCAAGCTGCTGCTTCACAACCGGTGACCATTTGGCCTGAGGTCACACATCCAACGAACGCGGGCAACCACCGAAAGGGCCAGGAATCTGCACGTTCACTCGAATCTGACTCGCCTTGACCCGGCCAGACAAACCCAGGGGACGAGAGTTTCCTATCCTCGTCTCAACACTTCGTTACCCTACACTCAAACAACTCAGCCATGGACGACAGAATGGACATGGACCCTCCATCTCCTCCACGCCCTCCCCTGCAGTCGCAGCAGGAAGCTTTCCAGTCAGCATGCCCTGCCATGAGATCTTCCAACTACCAGGCAGCGCCCAACGTGCCGCTCGGCCGGTACGATCCAGTGCACTCTGCCATGGACAGCTCCTGGAATTCCGACCCGTGGCAGGCACCGCCCTTCAATCACTCCTTTTCCGCCCAGAGGTTCTCTCAGACGACCAACGCTGCCTTCGACGCTTATAACAGCATGTACTCGTCTCCGGGGCTGCAGCACCAGGCGGGCTTTCAGCACCGGGCCAGCCATGGCAACCAGCTGCCGTTTGGCTACCAGTTACCGGACTATACAGCATCTCCGCTGGGTGGTTCAACGATGATGCCTGGTTCATTCGGGCCTCCTCTGGGCACAGCATCTTCGTCGCTTGCCAGGCAGGGAGGCAGCAACGGCGGTGGCCTGTCCAACGGAGGAGGGTCAGGTCTTCCGGGCACACAGCAGCAGCATGCCCATCTGATGCATTACACAAGGGCCGATCACGCCACAAATCAGCCTCATCACCACAATCCTGTCTTCCCAGGCCCATACGATTCGTTCGATGCAAGCGGACTACGGCCTCCTGGTGCGCCTCCCACGGTGCCTCACGTCGGCACCAGCGCGCATGGCAACTTTGCTGGGTGGCCTCCGCACTGGATTCACTCTCAAGGTAAGAACGCGAAAGCACAACTCTAAAAAAAAAAAAAAGGCCACTCTTGCCTCTTCATCTTTTCTCGTGCCTTCTCCAATACAACCATCTGCACTTCCCATTTCATCCCTCCTCCGCCCCGGTTGACACTTTGTTCAGGATACTCCTACTACGCCAACCAGCCCTACCGTGGAGGCTCATATTCGCAATCCGCATCGCGCACACCACAATCCTCCAGCAGGCGGCACAGATCCAGCATGCCTCGAAGCGCCACTGTCACCAATGGGGACCTCGACTCCTCGCCATCACCCTCGTCCCAACACAGCCAGAGCTCCGACTATGACGATCACCTGCGGAGCGCTCAAGCCCTCCGCGGCTCTCTTATAACGAAAAAAGTTGCCTCGGCGAGGGCCATCAAGTCTCTAGAACATGTCCCGATCGCAGATCTCCCTGAAGAGGAGAGGAGTACGTCGTCCGAACTGCCCAGTCAATAGCCCAAGCTGACCATTCCTTTTCCAGCATGCAACATCTGCTACAACGAGTTCGGCGTCGAGACGCCCGAGAAGATCACAGAAACGCCGGTCCGCATTCCCGGGTGCAAGCACATGTTCGGTAATCGATGCATCAAGACGTGGTTCGAGGATTCCAACCTTTGCCCGTACTGCAGGGAAGCCGTGGAGTCGGAGATGCGTAGCTATCTTCCACCGGGAACCCATGCCGCACTTGCAGCCCACGGGGGCCTTCATGACTTATTGCAGCGAAACGACCAGCTGCTCCAGAGGGCGTACAGCGACCCTGAAATCGCCAACGACTTTATGGCTAGTCGTGCCCACGCCCGTCACCTGTACGGCGACTCTTCGTCCCACGTCCACCAGCATCAACAACGCCGCGGTCCCCCGACGAACAGTGAGGAGGGTCACCGTAGACAGCGTCCCCGTCACGGTAACTGGACTCCGGGTTCCCATATGCCTCCGCAACCGAGTACAGGCCAAGACCGATCGGCAACCCCGCCGGAGCCAAATCGATCAGGAGCCTTTGCGGAGGCGAGCTCGGCACGGGCCGGCACGAGAAGCAACGCCGGTAGCGTACTGCCTCCGGTAGATGCCTTGACTCAGTACAGGCAGCGTTTGGGAGAGTCGTCCTCTCCTGCCGTTTCCCGAGACGTAACGAGGAACGACGGCGGCCACGGCGGCTATGGATCCGGCCCTGAGTAGTAGGAGCAGTCGAGACCATGGAGACGATGATGATGAAGCCATAGGCACTACATTTCAGCACGAACGAGCATGAGTCTGACGAGGCGTTTGGGCAAGGCGGTTAGGACAGGCGTTACCGGACATTTGAGTACTCTGAGAGTGAAGCGTTGCGGCAGAAGCCACCTTGTGGACGGGCATGGTCAGGAGCAGCAAGCACACTCGATATTTCCCCCCTTATTCTTTATTTTCAGAGCCCTGTTTTGAGGGCCGGGAATATCTCGACAGCGACGACGGACTGATCCCTTGTCGTGGACCAAGTGGTCACGACGGGACAGGATCACGAATACAGCGAAATGAAAACGTAATACTACAGTAGAAACACCATGCCTCCCGTGAAGACCCGCCGTTGACGATGGAGAACGGTTCTCCGGCCTGGTGGATCTTCTTCCCCGGTGCCGGTGGTTGGCCGGGCCGCGCTCATCCCCGTCTCGAGATTCCCCGTCATAAGGTCTCTGGGGTGTGCTCGGACACTTGCTGCCGGCTGCCTACGCAATTCGCCCATCACACCTCGAAAGCCCTTCCGCATCTGGTCTGGGTCCCGAGCGCGTTTCTTAGCAAACCGCGGGATGCCGTTGGACAGCAAAAGGGGAAAAGAGGAGAAAGGTGAGCGATCCAAGAGACGGATTCGGGGCCAATCATGCCCGACACGTCCTCCGATTCGATGACACCCTGAACTGAGCTTCTTGTGTTGGACTTGGACGAGTTTCGACTGAAGATGGCAAAGCGTGTCCTTTTTGCTTCAATCTGGTTGCGTCTTTTATAAACCCTCCTTGTTTTCTCTGTTGAATCGGGAGACGTGGCTTGACGATTGAGCTGCTTGATTTCATCACACACTTGGACAACACGCGTGGAGAGATTGGGGAAACCATCCGACGGAGCGAAGGCGAGACAAAGTATCCGGTCCAAGGCCAAGGGTGACGTGTGCGACCGCGTTGACGCGGTTACCTCCTTCCAGGCAGACATTTAAAGGAGGGAGCGATTATTGCTAATTCCAGACTCGCACAAGGACACCAACAATCGCAAAGCACTTGAGAAATATCGTGCCAGGCCCTGATATTCAGTATCGTCCATCGCAGGGACGAGCAGCTACAGGCTGAGAAGCTAGGGTCCGAAGTCCCCCCTCCTTCCCCCTCAACAACAACAACCAAGCTTCATTCTTACATCATCCGCCAAGAGAAATATCTAGCACCTTCGCCATGGGATTCCCGCTCAGGAAAGTCGCTGCCTTTGCTGCGAGCACGGCGACGTCGCTGATGGCGGTGCGCGCCTTCACGGAGGAGCCCTGGTCGCTGGGCTCCATCATCAAGTCCTTCACCGGAGGCTTCCTGGCTGCCTCGGTCGGCTGGGTCGTCTACGCCGTCATCCTGTGGCCCTGCTTCCTGTCCCCGTTGCGTCATCTGCCAGGTCCCAAGGACGGGCACTGGCTGCTAGGCCAGTACCCCAGGCTCGTCAAGCAGCCTACTGGCGCTCCTCAGATCGGCTGGTAAGACCATGCGTGTGCGCGAGAGGCGAGATGGGGATGTCATGCTGACAAAACGACAGGGTCAACAACATACCCAACGACGGTCTCATCCGCTACTGCGGCCTGCTGAACCAGGAGCGCCTGCTCATCAACTCGCCCAAGGCGCTGTCCGAGGTGCTCGTGACGAAGAACTACGACTTCGTCAAGCCAAGCTCCATCAGGTGGTCGATAGGGCGCATCCTCGGCATCGGCGTCCTCCTGGCTGAGGGCGAAGACCACAAGTTCCAGCGCAAGCATCTCATGCCCGCCTTCGCCTTCCGGCACGTCAAGGACCTGTACCCCGTCTTCTGGAGCAAGGCTGCCGAGGGCGTCGAGGCTATGACGGAGAGCATCATGAAGGAAGCCTCGACGGGCGCCGCGGCGGAGAAGGAGACTGCCAAAGATACGGCCGTCATCGAGGCCGGACAGTGTTTGTTGTCCCCGAGTTCTTTCTTGATCCTATTCCTGGCCGTTTCAGGGCTCTCGCGCCACGTATTTGCTCACGAGACGCCATGAGTAACCCCAACACTCCCACAAAGGATAAATACTAATTCATTTGCTTTGGCAGGGGCGTCTCGCATCACGCTCGACATCATCGGCGTCGCGGGCCTCGGGCGGGACTTCAACGCCATCAAGGACCCCAACAGCCCGCTGGCCAAGATGTACCAGCAGGTCTTCAAACCGTCCAAGCAGGCCCAGATCCTGGAACTTCTGTCCCTCATCCTCCCCGGGCCGCTCGTGACGGCCCTCCCGGTAAAGCGCAACGAGGACGTAGCGCAGGCCGCGCGCGTCATCCGGGCCACGTGCCGCGACCTCATCGTGGAGAAGAAGCGAAAGCTCGAGCGCAAGGAGACGGCCGACCTCGACATACTCTCCGTGGCGCTCGAGTCGGGCGCCTTCACGGACGAGAACCTCGTCGATCAGATGATGACGTTCCTGGCGGCCGGGCACGAGACGACGGCCTCGTCCATGCAGTGGGCCATATACATGATGTGCCTCCACCCGGACGTGCAGGCCCGGCTGCGCGACGAGGTCCGCGCCCGCCTGCCGCCGCCCACCTCGGGCGCCGCCATCGCCGCCCCGGACATCGACCGCATGCCCTACCTCAACGCCGTCTGCTCCGAGGTGCTGCGCTACTACGCCCCGGTCCCCATCACGCTGCGCGAGACGGCCGTCGACACGACGGTCTCCGGCCAAGCGGTGCCGCGCGGCACGCGCATCATGCTGTGCCCGTGGGCGACGAACAAGGACACGGCGCAGTGGGGCCCCGACGCCGAGCGCTTCCGGCCGGACAGGTGGCTGTCGCCCGAGGGCGTCAACGCCTCGGGCGGCGCGAGCAGCAACTTCGCCTTCATGACGTTCCTGCACGGGCCCAGGAGCTGCATCGGCCAGGGCTTCGCCAAGGCCGAGTTCGCCTGCATCCTGGCGACGTGGGTCGGGCGTTTTGAGTTCAGCATACGCGACCAGGAGCTCCTCGACGAGACAAAGGTCGAGATCAAGGCGGGTGTGACGGCGAGGCCCGCCAAAGGGCTGCACGTGCATGCCAGAGTCGTCGAGGGATGGTGAGGGGTTCGTGGCAGGGCCTGGGACAGGCGGGGGAAACAGTACCGTGTCCGGGCTGCAGCCATACTCATAAGTACTTATGCATTACTAGTATGGAGTGTCGGAAGGAGCAGACAACATGCCCGTGGTATATGGGAAGCCACGAATGTGAGGGAAACTGCCTCTCGCCGTATGGCTCCAACAACCTTCCACTACCTCAGTACTTGATGAGCGCGAGACGAGAGCGAGAAGACCCTGCCATCTAGCCTACAAGTATATGTTTCATGGGACCAGACAAAAAGTAGAGACGAACTATCATGCTTGAGAGCGTCCGACGCTCTCGTATTACCGAGACGCAAGTCTTACCTTGATGGCCGAAGGTTACCATGAGGTCCACCAGACATTACATCTTGAAGATCTTCATCGATTGGCTTGGGTCTGATAAGCCCGTCCGTCCCTTAGAGGCCCAGCTTGCCCGTGGACGTCTGCTTCAGTGGGCGTAAGTGAAGTGGTCGATTGTCAGTGATGTTCAATCCGCGTTTCCATCTGTCGCAGGCCCCACTTTTACAAGCCAGCAGAAACGGAAGGGCCACTGGACGGGGAGGTACCTCGAAAAAAGGTACAAAGACCGCAACGGTCAGGAGATGACCTTAGCGTCATGTCCCTCAACGGCGACGGGACGGCCCAGAGCCAATGACGACACGAGTGGCTCGAATCAGGAACGGTGGTTGGCCAATGCGTCCAGTCCAATCTAAACCCCTGCAAGTTGGAACGCGTCTAAGCCGCGTGAAAGTCGCGTCTCCATCGCGCAACCGCGTTCCACGCGTAACGTCCGCTCCCTCCCCCTCTCAGTTGTGCGAGCCCAGCAGCCAGACTTGCACGCTTGTGGCAGACTCACCTTGAACTTGTGTGAATCTGATCTGAGAATGCATTGATCCCGTCGTCGAGAAGAACTCCTTCGGGGCAGTCCCGATGGCTGGTCGATTGGTGCAAGAGGGAGATAGAAGCTATCTTCCCGTGGGATGTGTGGCATCGAGAGATGTAAAGGTAAAGAGAGGGGTTGGCGGTGGGCATATGCAAGGCAGCACGCACAGACCTGCGGCGCCATTCTGCCGCACACATGGCCAACAGGCATCCCGGAACTGTCAAGCCATCAAGTCCCGTCGCCTGCCCCTCACCTGCACCGACTCTCCCTTGCCGCATCGACGGTGTGGCGGCGTGAGAGAAGAGTCTCAGGACTCATAGTGCCCGAGGTGCCCTGCATGCGCCCCAGGCGAGCGGCCGCAGGATGGTGTCAACCAGTTCTGTCGTCGTGAGCAGAGCTGTAGGGGTGCAGAGATCGAGATGTACGGCCAGGTACAGTGACAAGTCGCACCGTCCTTGAAACCGGGCAGTTGTGTGAAGGGGACTGACGTAGAAGGGGGAAGGGATAGCAGGCCGAGAGATGAGTTTTAGAGGATTTGGAGGGCAGGGCGAAGGTGAAGATGGTGTGCAGGCTCCATTAAAATGACGACTTTCATCAGGGTTGTCCGTCCCATCGAGGGTCGGTAGTCGAGATCTATGTGCGGTCTTGGAGGTCGTGGATCGGCCGCGAATCGGGCCCTTTCACCCTCGTGCTTTGCTCCCTTTGCTGGAATGCTGGCCTTCAAGAAGAATGTAACCGGTGCAACGGTCGCTCGTGGTGTCGCGGGTGCCATGTCATGGGGCCAGGCTGCTGCTCCGAGCAAAGGGCGAAACAGGAGGGATGGTGTGAAGGGGACAGCCCGAGTTGGCCGGGCATCGTTGCCAGGCACCGCCGTCTCAAACGCTCACGACAGCCGAAGCTACCGCAGTCAGGTGTCCAGTGCCTGGCCCGGGAATCGGCCGATCAGCCGTCGCTATGAAGTCACGCAAGTACCATGCCAAGGGGGCCATGCGGTGCGTACCTGAGCGAGGATTTGCCAACACCTGTGACTACGGAATTGAGCCACCAGGCATTGCGATCATCGCTCATTTCGTCGATGATCCAGGCTGTCGGACTTTGTGAAGACGAGTCATGACTGGTGTACACACATCAGCTGGCTTCGATGGCCTCTGGGTCCGAAAGGGAGGGGACGAGCCGTAGTCTGCGTCTAGTCGCAGTAAGCGTGTAGATAATGGGACTGATCTTTCGAGCCACGGCAACCATCAGTCTTGGCCAAGCAACCAGCCTCATGTTACATGTGGTTTCCGTCGACCAGACATCAACGAGTGGGCTTGATGAAGGTGAGGGAGGCTCGTGTGCGATTCATGTCGACCTAGTGTCGCTCACGGAGGCCCCGCGCTGTCCTGGCCGGACTCCCCTGGGCAGGCAAAGAGTGTCTTGGATGACCTGCATTTTCGTTCGCTCCTTGACCCCCAAAAGCAAACATGCCGCAGCTAAGGAGATGTTCGCATAAAGAAAAGGCCCTTGCATGGTGGCATGGCGAAGGCCGGCGACCGCATGGAGAAGCAGACAGTAGTTGGTGCGCGACCAGGCGGGGTGCAGCAAGGCGTAAGTAAGGGTCGAGGCCAGCTAGTATTGACGAGCCTCGGTAGAAGATAATGATAGTGTACTCGAATAGACCCGTACCATCGCGAGATCGAGGCTTATGCGGCCATCCCTTGCAGTCTCGCGAGAACAACGGACAGTCAGCTGGGCCAGATATGGCCGGGCTGCGATGGTGTTGGCGAAGTGACGACCATAGTACTGCGGACGCAACCCGCTCGTGCGGATCGAGATGTATCGAGAGACAGACAAACTCCACTGATCTCTCGGGCAGAGTGAGAAGCGCCGTGTCGTGGACTTGGTGTCTCGTAGGAAGCTCCTCTTTCAATTACATGACGAGTGGCTCTTCAGGTTGCCAGGGCAGACTTACAAGCAGGTCCGGTCAAAGGGACCCGTGACGGCGAGGGAAGGGGTCACCCTTCCCAGCAGCTCCACCCCCGGCTCGGCCAATCGCTCCTACCCTACCTACCTAACCCTCCCATCTGGATCAGACCAGGGCGCTCCCTCGTGCCCTCCTGGTCCGAACTCGAATCGTCCTTGCAGGGCAGGTGTGGGTGCGAGATGGGTGGCCGTGGAAGGAGCGCTTGTCTGTTTGGGACGGCGGTACCTGAGCGGTACGTACCCTGGCCGCCCCCAGCCCTGTCTGCCGCATGCAGCCTGCAAGTACCAAAAATGAAGATACGTACCTCCCGTACCATCATGTGGCCCACCTTTACTGTTCGCGGTCCAGTGGGGCTGGCACTGGAACGGCCCTGTCTGGGTTTGCCGGGAGCCCTGAGGAACCTGCTTCCCAGTGCTGTCCACCCACCGCTCTTATTAGCCCCCCGTTAATCCTCCGTTGACCTGCCACCCCAACCTTCTCGTCTTCTCCCTCTTACACCCACCCTCACCAACCCCAAAAGCTCTCTGCGCGCAAACACAGCATCGTCCGTACCAGACACAGACTTATCGCAAACATTGTCGCATGCTTCGAACTGTTCCCTGAGAAACCTTGGAACATCTTTTCATCGCTTTATCGGAACAACACCAACTGCGCGCTTGTCGCATCAGCCTGGCGCATTGCGCAACCCCGATCGCAAACCCGGTCACCGCCCATACTTCGCGTTCGCGACCTTGGTCCCTCCCACGCCGTCGCGCATCACTCCCGGGCACGAGTCCACCGCCGCAACAATGCTTATGCCCTCCGCAATCTCCTGCGACTCGTCGCAACAGCTCCCCTCGACACCTCACACCCGTCTGCAGTCGGCACTCTTCGCATCTCCTCCCGCGAGCCCTCCGACACTCTCCACCCAAGGCCCCATCGGCAACATCGTCAACACATGCCGGTCTTTGCAAGCACTTCTTGCGACACCCCCTTCAGCAGACTCGGCGCTTCCTACACAATTGCCTTCGCCGCCCCTGGCGCACGCGCCGCCCCCGCTGAAGCTTCGTCTTCGACCGCGCGCCCCCAGACTCGATGCCGCCGGCGACCACCACGCTCGCAAGAGAATCATCAAGCGTGCGCCTCCCCGCGGCGCAAACAAGCGACGCCGCGCCACAGATGATGATGCCGGCAGGCAAGATCTCAGTTCAGACGAGGACTACGACGTTGAAAGCGACCTCGAGATCTCACGCACCGGCGCGCGCACTCCCAGCGTAGAGCCCGAGGTGCTCGAGGCGCCTCGCACGCCAAAGCGTGCCCGCATTGCCCCCGAAAACATCCCCTTGGGCCTCGAACGCGCCGACTACCACAACCTTCACGCTAGTAGCTTCGATTCGGAGATGGACAACGGCTTCGATTCGCTGAACAGGTCAAGGGGCACGCAGCTCGAGGGTACCAACATCGAGGTTGAAGGCGACGGCGAGGCGTGGAGCATAGAAGATGACCGCATCCTTGTGGAGCTGGTTCTCGAGAAGCTCAAGCTCTCCAAGTCGGAATGGCAAGACTGCGCCCGGAGTCTCGGCAAGGACCGCAACACCCTCTCAAGGCGTTGGCGAAGTCTGATGAGCAAAGGCGACGTTGGCCTCAAGGGCACAAGAGCAAGCAGGAGAACAAAGATTCACGCCACTTGGCGGTAGCTTGCTTCTGACTGAGAACGTTCTTCATCTTCAATTCTACCATCACAGACCTCATATTATATGGGTATTTGCATATGGGGACACTGAGCCCCCCTTATCATTTATTATCGGTTTACTCTTGGGAGATGGGAGACGGCGTTTGGACATGTAGCCAGGACTGGCTCAGGGGCATTGGGACTTGACATCGCGCTTGGACACGGCGCTTGATTTAGAAGGACATGCGTATGATAGTTTTCGAGTGCGTTCTGCCAGTGATTTCACTGCGAATAAATCGAAGAATTTGACAACTTCACAATCACGTCCTGCCATCCTTGTTGCCTGACAGACCCGTGATATCCTGACTGTCCACGCGGCGCTCCTGTTGTCTCGTATACGAAGGCAAGGCACGTATGAGAGAATCGAGGACTCGAGAGCTATCCTGCTGACCGAGCTTCGTATAGCCCTGCAATTTTTCACGCGCTCCCGCCGCCCGCAAAACGCCAGATCGTACCCGAAACTCTAAGAGAAAAGGGTCCCTCCAGGGTCTGCCCCGGCGACGCCCAGGTCAACTCTGCCAACCACCAAGATTTCCCGCCCGGCCCAGCGCTAGCCATCTTTGCACGTAAGCGCTCATTTCCCGCAGCGACGGCCAACGACGGCAGGCGGGGATACTGCAAGCACTTTAGCAGTGACTGGACGGGACATGGATGGCCCCCGCCTCTCGAGAGCGATGGCAGGGCGACGGACTGGCGACTATCGACCATCCGTCCGCTAACGGCCGGGTAACGAATTTTGCGAGTGCATTCCTCTGGGCATCCAAGGCCCGGATGGCTGCCAAGTTGCTTCTAGCTGGGTTCCGGCCCCGAGCTGTCCACTGTTACCCTTCAGGGGTCTTCCCGGCATTCCAACGGGCTGCCGCGAACGGTAGCGCTGGACCCTGGAGATCGGCCCCTCGCGCGAGCGAGCATTCCAATCTCTCTCGCTTCCAACCCGTCTGCTCGGGCGGTCTGGTCTGAAAGCGGCGGCGGACGCCCTTGGAACGTGACGCGCCAAATGTCGCATCAACCGGCACAGCAGCCTGTTCATTCTCCATGGGGTGGCAGCGAAGCTTCTTCTGCGCTCGGGACATTGCGAGGAATGATGTCTCGCCCCGCAGACTGGCTGCCCAGAGCATCGTGTGGGAACTGACGAGTTACAGGGGGCCATTGGGCAGAATTTCCAGCATCTTGCATACGACTACCCATGGGCTGGTCACAGAGAAGCAATGGGAATCTTGATCCTCAAGTTCCCGTTGAGCAGCCTGCCGTGAGCCGGGACATGGGTTCCCCGGCCCAGATCGACACCTCTCTTCAGCTCCCAACAATGGAATCGATCGCGGCACTCTCCATCAGCGCCACCTCTCGCTTTCGACCCTGACTCGTCCAACCCTTCCAACCTACGGCAGCTCAGTCTCAGCGCTCCACGACGACGATACCTGCCGGCTTATTGCAAGACAGCTATCTCTGGGATGCCCTTGATGAGCTGCTTGGTTGCTCTGGTGCCCGGTTCAAAACCTCCGCATACTACTCCACTGAACACAGACATCATCCGTCATCATTCTGCCCTTGACCCATCCTTAGACCTCACCCGAGCCATGTCTGGCACCATTATACCACTCCCAAGCCAGCCGCCTGCCTTCAGCCTACGCTGTAACGCACCATCGCCTCGGCGCTTCTCCCTGGGGGGAACCTGTCTCGGCCCAGTCGATGCGGCCAGCTGAATCAAGACGCGATCTAAGAGATTGTCCCGTGCGACTTTGCGGAGAGAGATCCGATCTGGAAAAGAAAGCGCAGCCAGATCCAGCTCATCGCGTCGTTTCTTAGTCCAGTCGCCATGGGCTACGGGCCGGCTAAGCTCCCGAGACATCTCAGGGGATCTACACTGCGCCTACGAGACTCGCGCATCAACGGCGATGATAATTCACTTGTATCTCTGCGTGCAAGAGCTGCTTGATGGGTTCGAGTTCTCGACCGAGCGCGGTCTTCGTGATGTAACCCAATGTATTCGTGGCGGTATGTCTATGGACTCCGCGAGTGCGGACTATCAGCTAGTCCTGCCGTCGATTTTGTGACGGCAAAATTAGTTTGCCTGATCCGCTGTGATCCTCCACCGCTCCGCGCCTTAAGAGATGTTCCCGTCCTCCTTAATTGAGTCTGCGAAGCAGAGCGAAGAGATTCTGACTGACTGACTGGCCAAGGAGATGCCTCAGCATGATCTGTCCGACCTCGAACAAAGCCAGGTCCACGAGAGCCGTCATGTTGGGGGCCATGCCAAGGCGAAAGTCAAGGTCATCCTCCGGCACCTCCACTTCGCGGCAGGCCGTGCGAGGGAGAGCCTGGTATGCCGGACGGGGGTTTCTGCAGAATTCGTTGGCCTTCTAGAGGAGGATCTCGGACCTGCGATGCATGGCTGCGATGCTCTCGCTCACATCGGAGAGTTCTATGCAGGGCATGGCAAAGATGTTGCCGAGCTTGATCTCCTCGAGGCTGCAGAGAACAGTGTCAGCCATCGTTCATGAGATACAGTCATATATCGTGAGGCGAGAAACGCTGTGTCACACAAAACTAAGTAAAATGCTGCTCACGCTTCTTGGAACTGCCTGAGGTCCGGATAGCTCTCATTGCGGGACAGTTTGCCTATGATGATATAGACACAGCAGTGATGGCCGTCGCTCACGTCGATGAGCTTCTTGACGCGCCCCCATATCTCGGGGACGAGGTCCTTGCGCAGCATAATTAGACTGGGGAAGAGCGTGCCCTCCTCGCCCTTGGCAACTTGTTCAGGGGCACGCTTCAGACGGAACTCAAGGTCATGGGTTCCCTTTTGCCTAAGCATATGTCGCGAGATCGGAGTGAAAGCTGACACCTGCAGGTCTCATGGTGGGCTTACGCTTGTACTTGACGAGCTTGTGGGCATGGAGCTGAGCAGCGGGCTCGTCGAGCTCGGGACGCTTGGCCAGACCGAAGTCGGAGGCCGCCGGAACATTGACCATGGCTGACATGACAGCAAATGATCCAGCGGCGTAGGTTGGCTCTATCGTGAGGGATGGGAGGAGAGCAGAGAAGCAGACTGAGCCTGATTGAGTTGCGTCCGCAGGAAACGGATGAGAAGTGAGAGTTGAGGAAAGTCAAGCTGCTCAGGTAGGCGCAAAAGGCAAACATGCATCCTCACAGGGTTATTGAGCGGAAGTCATGAAAACGCAGGCAGGCCCGCTGATATTTCCTCTACGACTCGCCACGTTGAAAGCGGAGATCTATCTATCATAACCACCTGAACTCCTTGCAATGACTCGGCACTAGTAATACAAACACGCAGCTCTGGCATCCGCGCCAAGTGCGAGAGGAAGAACCGTCTGTGAGTTGCCGATGGCCTGTCGAGGTAACCTCGTGCCTTTGTTGTACATGACGACGAAACCCAGTTCGATCAAGCAACTGTAGGTGCCGGTTCTATCGGTGGAAGGAGCGGCTTTTTCGTCTTGGGGTCGCTCAATGCTCTTAGTGCCTCTTCCAGCACGGTGACCTTGGCCAAAAGGTCTGCCTCTTCTTTCTCAAGGGCCTCTTCTCGTCTCTCCAGCTCCTCAAAGCGCCGGTCAAGTTCCGTGATACGTTCAAGGTTCTTGTCTGGCTTTTGCAAAGCCTTCCAGGATTCGTAGATGATGAGGCCACCAGCAACGCCAAGGATGAAAGCATCACCGACAACGTCCGCAAAGAGGTCGACAGCTTTTGCTTCAGGAAGCGGCCTGAATTTCCGTCGCCAAACACTCTGAGATGTGAATATCCTGAAGTGCCCTGGCCTCTTTCCGGACTGCCTGTCCCCATTCTTTGCTTCGTGTTCTTTTGCTGCAGCCTTGCGCTTCTTTTCCTGCTCCTTTTCGAATTCCTCCTTCGTTTGCGCTGTGGCAGTCTCTGCCTTCTCTTTGGCTTTGATCTCTGCTATAGGGTTCTTTAACAGAGCCACATTTGTCCGCATATTCAACTGATGTATTGCCTGGCCGTAACGGGCTGCGACAGCTCGGAATCGTGGGTGCTCATGGGCTTGTGCTTTGATTTGGTTCTGTATGCGTTAGATACCCTTGAAGAGAGCCCGGTTGATGCGCAAAGAAATCAGGAACTTACTGCGCCATACTTGGAGATGTGCCGCACAAAGAGTGCGGCAAGCTTGAAGAGAGGTAATGGGACCATTTCGCGGAGGTACACAATCTTTGACGTTGTTTTCGAACAGTCCTGGTCGCGCCGTGTACGTCCGAAGTTCAATGCCTAGCGGCGGGCTCGGTGTGAGCCCCGGTGTGGCGCGACGGCCGAGTATCCGAACACTCGGCCGGGGAGAAGTGGATTCCATGTTCTCGGTGAGAGGAGCCAATCCCAGGCCTGCAATGTGCTTGGCACATCCTTCTGGCTGTCTCCAGAGCAACCGCTACATTGGCATTAGCAAAAGTCAACACGAGACTTGCACTGGCTCGCATCAGTGTCCCATGCTCAACGTCGACTGCACCACGACATTCCGTCACCGCTTTGCTTTCTGGCCATCATCACAGCATCGTCTTCTCAACAGACGACGTCCTGTGGTTTTTGTTGCATTGGCCTGAAGTCCTTCGGAGCCCAGTATCCAACGCGTTATTGCAGCTATATCTTTAACGACGCAGTGCATCACTCTACCGTCTTTGCCCTATGCCGCGTCTCGCATCACTGTAAGTACATATTTTCTGTCTATGCAAGCTAGGGTCTGCTTTTGAACGAGCACCCCCAAAAGCAAGAAAGCCTGTTGCTGGACGATCGACGAGGCGGGATCGATATTAGCAGACCGCGGCCATTCTCAGATGATATACGCGACAAAGGAAGCCGCGAAACTCCCACAACAGCCACTGTCACTGCCACCAACAGTCGAAGTACCAGCGACTCATGTCACCTGACTATTCCGACACACTCGAATTGCCTTGTCCTCGAACGCTTCGATCTGGTCTTTGTGGAGGGAAAGAGGCAGTACATTGTAGTGGATTGGCTCAATCGCCCGGGGAAGGCCTACAAGAGGCGCCTTCCCTAGTTGCATTTCTTTTTGCGGTGCTGCCTTGCCGCAGCTTTTAATATGAAAGCGGCAATTTCTAACTTTCACTTGCAGGGCCTTCCGTTCCCGATCCGGATCATCTCTCAAGTCCCACCGCTGGAGCCTCGCCCTTCGCCCTACTGTGGCCGCCAAAGAACTGCCCAGGCGACTTCACTCTTGAAGGGTACCCGATGGCGCATAGACTGATGGCACGAGAGGGAGCCGACATGGAGGCGTTGTCTCCTCGCGACGCAAATGCGAAAAGGGCGGTTCCCAAGGCAGCAGAGCTCAAAACCAAGGCTGTCGCTCAGCTGAAATCAAACAAGGAAAAGGACCACCCGCCCCCGCCACCTCCAGAGATCCCAGAACCTCCCAGCGTTGATAAACCCGATGGGGCTGTATACCAAGTTGGCAAGTTGCTCGGCAAGGGTGGATTTGCCATCTGCTACCAGGGTTACCTGATGCCTTCGAGACATCGGTATGCCCTGAAGATCGTGAAGAGTCACATGCCTCACAAGATGCAACAGAAGGTAAGCCATTTTTACTCTCCGACTTCATTAAGGCGTGAGACAGAGACTGATGTCTTGTTCAGTTTCAAACCGAGTTGCAAATCCACTCGAAGATGAAGCAACGCAACATCGTGCAGTTCTTCCGCGCCTTTTCTTTCAAGGAATGCACCTATCTCGTGCTCGAGCTTTGCCCCAATGGCTCGCTGATGGACATGGTCAAGAGACGCAAGGGCTTGACGGAGCCGGAGGTTCGGTTTTACTCCGTGCAGGTTGCCGGTGCCATCAAGTACATGCACAGTAAGGGGATCATTCACCGTGATCTCAAGATGGGAAACATTTTCCTGGACCGTCACATGAATGCCAGGGTCGGTGACTTTGGCCTCGCTGCTCTGGTTGTTACTGGCAAGGACATGCAGACCATCCGACGGACCACGCTTTGCGGCACTCCCAACTACATTGCACCCGAAATTCTCGAGAAAGGAAGACAAGGTCACGATCACATGGTTGACATCTGGAGCCTTGGTATCATCGTCTTCGCCATGCTTACCTCGAAGCCCCCTTTCCAATCCACTAGCACGGAAGAGATCTATCGTCGAGCTAAAGAGAGAGACTACGACTGGCCCATCCCCGAGGAGACGCAAAAGTACATCAGCGCAGAGGCAAAAGACCTCGTGGCTACCATGCTGGAAGATGCTGATAGACGTCCCGATCCCGACGATATTGTTCAGCATCCGTTCTTCACCTGCGGTTACATGCCTGTACAGGCTGACATGACCACTAAACTCCTTACGCTACCTCCGGACGAGCCATCATTCTATGCCAACCGAATGACACCCGAGCTGCAGACCACAACGCTGAAGAATCTTCGCGCCAGCTGCAAGGAGTGCAACGTCGGCCCTTGGAGTAGCCACCAGGTCATTCACGCCCAGACTTGGAAGGAGATGGCCGCGGAGGAGAAGGCTGGGCTCACACCCCTCATTCCGTTGGCTGAAGATATTGTGTACAGACCTTTCGATGAATGGTTGAGGGAGCAGCAACATCACAAGGCCAACGCTCAAGGTGGACTCCCGCTGCGTTCGAGAAGCGAGGCACAACTCCCCACATCTCAGACTGCACCTACCGGATTGCTCAGAGCGCCGCCACAGAGCTTCGCTGCCCAACAGAGGGCCCAAGGTCGACCAGCTGGCCTTTCATCTTCCGTGCGAGCGAGACCAGCGTCGGAGGCTGCCGGTACGACGAGCCAAGTCGCTCCTACCCGCCCCAAGACCATCCGCCAGTACACCGCCACCGAGCCTCTTATTGAAGCGGTGGAAGAGCCGACGCAAAAGAAAGCCACCTCTACGACCACCAGGAGAGCACCGCTGCCTAAGTCGCAGTCGGCCTCGGCCCTGCCCACGACGAAGGATGTGCTGTCGACTTCCAGCTCAGCGGGAACCCTGCGCAGCAGCTCAAGCAAAAACGCCAACAGCACTACTCTATTCAGTTCTTCTGAAACACCTCAACCGATCGCTGATTCTCAGCCTGATGCCATTCTCGAAAGGCTCCGCCGCCTCCAGGCTGAACTTGAGCGTGCCCTCAACGCTCGCACCATGGCCATCATCTCGGCCAAGGAGAAGGCACCGACACACCCGCAGGTCGTAGTGAAATGGGTTGACTATACCAACAAGTTTGGCTTGGGATACATTCTCAATGACGGAGGTGTTGGTTGTATCCTTCGGGACATCCCGACCAGCGAGAGCGGCAAGACAGCCACCCTGCCCAGCGCCTGCATGCTGGTGCGCAACGCCGAGAGGCACATAGAGCGACGACAGGACGAGAGCTATTCTGAGAGACATCAGCCCATACCTCCCAAGGAGGACATTCACTTCTACGAGAACAACGGCGAAGCTGGCTTGAACTGGGTCAGCGTTCCGGCGCACCAGTTCCGTGTGCCGATCAACGAAGATGGCACGCCTGGTAAGCTGAATCCAGGCAAAGACATTTTCGAACACCGAAAGAGGGAACGCGTCATCTTGTGGAAGAAGTTCGCAAACTACATGATAGCCTACGGCCGGGACGAGATGGTTCCAGCGGAAGACAACGCGGCACAGCAGCCGAGCCTTGATGATCCCTCGATTCAGCCCTCAGATCTCGTCACCTTCTACCAGAGATTCGGGGACGTCGGCTGCTGGGTGTTCTGTGATGGCCACCTTCAGGTATGATAATCCGCACAAAGACACACGAAGCCCATGCTAACCTAGATCTCAGTTCAACTTCCCGGATCATACCAAGATCGTTCTCAATGCCGCTGGTACGTGGTGCCACTTCTGGCATCTTCCTCAAAGCGCCGCCGAGAACCTGGCGACTGCTGGTACATTGGGTGCCAACGCTCTCGACGAGCGTGCCATGCTCTCCTATCCCTTGCAGACGTTGCTCAACTTCCAATCTAAGCCCGTGACAACGCGTGCGGGGCGCACCACGGCCACCTCCCGGCGCCGCCCTGAGATCCCCGCTGAGCTCCAAGGCATCCCTGCTGCCAACGACTTCCGCCGAAAGATCGAGTTCATCAAAAACGTCGTCAAGGAGTGGAATATGAATGGCGGCTTGGGCAACAGTGCCATGGACCGTGACAGTCGCATGCGCTGGACAGGCTATCGTGAGACTGTCAACGCCAACATACCCAGCAAGATGGTCTGGGTCACTGTCGGAGCTCGCTGGGGTGACCAGAGGCTGTGCGCATTTGTCGACCCGCGCAAACCCGAGATCATGGGCGAGGAGATTGACGAGTCGAAGAGGAAGGACAGAGGCAACGCCGCATGAAGTCCACGATATTGGCGTTCGTTACGAAATCACGGCCAGGCGTTCAGGTTCTTTTTGGGAGTCAGAGGATCTCCTATTCTTCTTCTTAATTTCCACTTGAGCGTCAACTTGACGGCTGCTCCCTATCTGCATTACGCGTAGCTTGGCGGTCCTTGTGATCTCCGTCCAGAGGGACGGCGCAACCGTGGCTGCATTCATGGCGCGAGATCTGCTGCGTGGTGTGAGGCAGATTGAGGCTGGCTCTGAAGCTCTGGTGTCTGGGACAATGCATCATTGGGTCCTTGGGAACGGTGCATCTATGGATGAGCTGCCTTGGTTGCCGCTGTTGATCATGTAACTCCAGAGCATTAGTCTCCGGGCTGCGTACAGCATCGACGCACTCGCTCCCTGTTGCCCGCGTCTCCCGCTTTCATAATTCAGTCAGAGCATATCCTACATAATCTAAACGTGTGTGAACTCGTGATGGAAATGTATGGCTCTCGCCAAACTACGTTCTGTGAGTAGAAATTGTCCTACTAACTTCCTGAGCAATAGGCTTTGCCGCTCACGGAAGCCTCCAACCAGAGCTGTGGCAATGGCTTTTGCACACACATCATACAAAACAATAACATAGATAGAGAGGTCCACTTGATACAAAATCGGCCGATTAACAGAAGCGACCAATTCAAAGAGCTGTTCCCGTACTTGGGCTGAAACGACGTGTCTGGAGGCATATGGTGTTTGGAGCCATATGGTCAAGCCCAGGAGATTGTGGTCAGATAGTCCAGAACTATCGGCATCGCACAGTACTTCAACCGTCTATCAACGGTCCATCCGGGCAGGTCAATGGCCCGTGTAGTCAGAGATAGAGGCTGTATAATGCAGGACATTTCTACACCTGTCACGAGCAACGTGCAAATAGATGAACTAAGGATGCTGGAGCAATTCACACAAGACGCCGTGACCGTTTCGATGCACGTTCTCGCGCCTCTCTATAAGTCTGTCCCATCAAGCCTCCTGCTTGCTGGCCTAAGATATAACAAGTGTCTGTATCCAAGGCTCCTCCGGCCCACCGTGGCCGGCTCTTGGCCGGCGGTACAACCAATACAACTTGCCGCAAAGGCGAGAGGAAGTGCGGTACCGATCATTAGTGTAGAAAAGATTTTGTCCAAAAGGATCCCGATCACGCCATGCAGCCGAGCTGTTCTCTCCCGCTCACATCAATATGCAATCCTTCTCGTCCCCGCCGTTATCCTTCTTCGCCTTGCCGTTTCGCGGAGGAGCAACCTCCATCGGCGTGCCACCGCTCACAGCAGCCTGGATGATAGCAATCCTTTGCTTTGCGCGGTCGTCGCCCTCGTCGGCGGCCTTGACGTACCACACATTGGCCTCGAGGATATCACGACGGCAGCCGATGCCCATTTCAGTGAAATATCCAACAGCATACTGCGCCTTGACGAACCCTGCGTACAGGAAGTTAGCATCCCTTCGGTCGCAATCAAAAGAGCGAAACGGCTTACCGAGTTCCGCCGAGCGGCGTGCCCATTCGTAGGCTTCTTCCTCGTCCTTCTCCAGAATGGGCTCGGCACCGACCATATACCAGGCGCACAAACCCATCATGGCGGCCGCGTGGCCATTCTCGGCGGCGCCAGTGTAGAAGTGAACGCTGAGAGCAGGGTCACGGGGACAGCCGAGCTTCCCGTGCTCATAAGCCTCTCCCATGCGGAAATTGGCTTCAGGATGGCCGAGCTCAGCAGCTTGCGTGAACAATTCAGCGGCGTAGGTCTCGTCTTTGAAGATGTCGTCCCCATACCCAGTCTCGTACAGACATCCCAACTGGTACGGAGCGGCGTTGTAGACAGTATCGGCGGCTTCGGCTGCTAGCTTCATCCACTTGATACCTTCGCGATACCTCTTCTCGCCTAGGTCACCCGACAAACACGCCTTGCCGAGCCGAGACATGGCACCAGGGTGCCTCTTGGTGGCCGAGATTCGTAGCATTTGCACGGCCTTCGCAGGGTCTTTTCGGCAGCCCCAGCCAAATTCGTAACACAAAGCGCTTCGGTAGGCGGACTCGGCGTGACCGTGTTTCGCCGCAATGACGAAGAGCGGGAAGGCCTGGTTATAGTCTTCCTTGCCTTTGGTGAAAAGACCCGAAGCGTACCCGTCGGCAAGGTAGTACTGTGCGAAGGGGTAACCGGCGCTAGATAATTTCTGCAGGATTTGTTTGGCTTCCTTGACGAGCTCCTGCGGTGTGCTCTTGTCCTTGTCACCCTTCTTACGGGCAGGCTCGTCGAAACTGAGACCCTGCTCCTGCGCCGTCGAGATGAGGAAGATGGCGAAGGAATACTGTATTGAGAGATCGGTGGTCTTCTTGACATTCTGCCGGTACATCTCCAACGTTTTCTCCGCGCTAAGTAGTGACGCGTTATTTCCCACTGCGTTTCGGAGGTTCGTGTTGTCAAAGCTGATGGGCGCCGGTTCAGGCTGGGGGTAGGGTACGTTGAGCAACTCGGCGTAGGAGGAGGGCCTGACGTCGGGAGACCTGCGCGGGCTTGAGTTAACAGACGGGGGCCGCATGTGAGAGCCGCCGGGCATCAAGCCAGGGGAGCGACCGCGAGGGCCAAAATCCGAAAGGGCAGAGTAAGCCGAAGGGGGCCGCGGCAACGAGCTTCGCCGGAACCCGCTGGAAACTGGTGTCAGGTGGCGATTGATGGCACCAGCCTCTGAAAGATCGGGATGCGAGGACGAGCCGGGGACCGCATGAATGGGCACACTGGACACTCTTTGGGGATGTTGAGGCTGATGGTGGTATTGGAATAACGGCACAGATTGGTTACGAGGAATCTGCCCTTCAGTGAGTGAGCTTCCAGCGGAGGCATCGTCGACGCACTCCGAGGTCTCATTAAAACCAGCGACTGAGCTCGCACTCGTTGTAGCCGAGGATTCCGCTGATGTATGTGGTTGATTCGTGCTCGTGGTCGCATCCGACTCCCGACTGTGGCGGTTGTCATCTTGGAGGTTTGCTGCAGCAGGTATAGGTGGGAGACTTTTGGACTGGCCTACTCCAAAATCAAAATTACCATGCACAGGGCGACCGTGTGACAGAGTAGGGCTTGTTGGTGTCGAGCCCAGACGGTTTTGCGAGGAAAAGGTGGCAGGCGACAGAGGCTGTCGGTCGTTAAGCGACTGGTGGTCGGCAGCGTCATGGTACGCATTTTGTCCTTGCGGCGTAGCATTGTACGGTGCCTGCGCCGACACGTGGGAACTCTGCGGTGAGCTTGGGCCACGTGTGCGATCTGCTATACTGAACTCCCCGTTTCGTGGCTGCGCATGCTCGATGTCGGCATTAAACGGCCGCGCCCAGTGCCCGGATGTCTTCACTCTTACGGGGGAGACGGGCGCATCCCGCAAGCGAGGCGAACCAGACGCAGACGGCCTGCCTCTTCGGGCAGACTCGTCAGCCCTGAGGCCCTCTGGCGACATGTGCGATATGCCTGATGGCTTCCCGTGGGCGGGACTCAACGGCGGGCTTGCCACAGGTGGAGGCGACGCCGCAGTAGCGGCAGCCATGATGTAGGCGGCGGGGGCGTTGAGGTCTTCGGTGCACAACTACCACCGTGTTGCCAGCTGTCCTGTAGGGGTGAACCGGCGGCTCGAGACAAAAGAATGGCGCCGGCCTGCGTTATTGTCCACAGCAGAGTGTGGTCACTCGCATCAGCTCGCGCTGAGTCGATTCCGCGGCAGTGGTTTGGTCGGGGACCGTGGGACGGCGCACTCGAATGAAACGTCCCGAGACTATGGGTTCGGCTGTGGAAGAGGACACCCGGTGCCGTGGTAGGTTCGGCTTTCTCGGGGAGGTGGCAGACGGAAAGCGCAGGGCAAACGAGTGACGAGACGTACAACGCAGCGACTTGGAAGCGGCGGTCTCGAGTTTTGACGGCGGTGTTGTCGGCGAATGGAAATATTAGGAACTAGATACTGAAATGAGGTCAGCTAAGAGCGCACCATTCGGCGGGTCGGTGAGAGGTAATATGAGAGCTAACAGCTAGCGATTTGGGAACGGGAAGAAAATGACCGAGTTGACTTCGAGACTTGGAGGGATCGGCTTGTCCTTGGCCGGGTGCACGGGTGGAAAAGCTCAGTGAGCCCGAATCGAGCTCCGGGGCCACTGGTCTCTTGGCAGCGTAATGCGATATGCGTAGGGGCTTGACCACTGGGTCACCCCTCACGCCGTCCTTGGCTTCACAGTTGCTGGATGGCCAAGTCGCAAGTACGCTCGAAGAGCACATGTACCTCTGACTTTTGTTGGACGAAGTACAGGAGGCCAAGAAAATGTACGCCGACGTCGAGAGGTTGCGTAGGAGGGCCGGCCTCCAACGTAACTGTATGCGAAGTGCCGATGACGCTTCGGGTTGCATCGAGGATGTCGGTGATTTTGTTTGGCCGGTACCGTAGGAAGTCCGTCCAGGAACTGCGGCACGGCGTGCGCTCCTGGGCACGTATGCGAGGCACGACAGAGCGGCGTATTAAAAGGCGCTGACCCGATGCAGATATGCGGTTTGCCGGACCAATCTTGGCTAGATGGGCAACACAAGAAGAACCATGGCAAAGTAATTGTCGGTGTCGAACAACGGGCGGGCGAGGGCTGCGCTCGCTTGCTTGCTTGCAAGCATAGGTACAGACAATAAGACGACTCGAAACATACCTGGAAGTCTCCGATGATGGCCCGCGGACGAGGGAAGAGATGCAACGCGATGCAATGCGGATGCTGTACCACGGGGAAAGCAAAGGGCAGGCCGATAAGGCACTTGTCCGACGGGAGCAAGCAGCGGCGAGGATGTTGATCTGGTAAATGTTCAGTGCCGGAGTGAGGGGAGGAGAGGGGAGAAAGGACTTGTTTCGCACCTCGAAAACGACAGGAGCGCTGAGCGGTGCGGGACGCTGGGGCGGGGGCCAAGGTCCTGAACCTGGAAGCGTCAGGTCGGGAAGGCGCTAAGGTGCTTCGTGGATGGTCCCCTGGGATGCCTACTAGTAGTGGCCAAAAAAGGAGGTGTCGAAAGAGGGAGGGAGGCCACTCAGGAACGGAAGGAGAAGACGCGAAGGGCGAAGAAAGGGAAAAGGGACTGCACGGAACGGCTGGTTCTTGGACGTCGTATAATTATTATTGGGCACCCTTCCTCCCCATTGTAGCACCCAGATTCCGGGGCGTGGAAGCACCTCACGGACAGGGCGGGTGGGATGGGCGATCCGCCTACTGGGGAATGACAGGGGCACTAAAAGTCTAGGTACATACCGCGCCTGGGAAGTACTACGCCGACAAAGCCGTTTTCTGCGAGCCCCGGAGCACCATATGCCTTGTCTACCGACCTTACTTCTCCCTCATCAGGGCTGTTCACGATCGGTATGCGTCCTTCCATCACAGTCAATCGCACGAGGGGCTGTCCGCGGCGACAGAGGGCTGGCGCCGTCAGCGAGTGAGGATGAGGCACTCCCGTGTCAGCCCGTGGCTAGGCAGCCACCTCATCGGGCAGTCAAACGGCCCCGTGCAAGCCACAGGCAATACCGTTGCACGGGGCACCTCAGCCGTGGATGGGAATGACTGAATGGACCTCTGGAATGGCGCCTTTTCTCGTTTCCACTGTATGAGACCGCCTCCATTGTCTCGCACCACCTCACTGTTGAGACTCTGGCTCATCATAAGCTTTTGCTGTCTCCCACCCGCAGCACTCAAAAAGCAAATGGCTGTGTATGTGTTGACCTATTGACCGACCTGAAATCCCTTTTCGAAGCGTTCAACGACTATTTGTACGCTTGGCCCACGGGGATGCCTGCCTTTCCAACAACGACTGGACGCACCTTGGATTAGGGGGTGCCCTACTGCGCTAAGAGGATCCCTCAATTACCTTGAAGATATTACTACACGCCAGCAGACGCGCCATCCAAGGAGGATGGCGCACCTGAGCTACTTTTCAATGGTGTTGCGTCGAGCTTCGAGGCATTTCCCACCAGGATGGGTAGGGGCCAGGGGGTCGTTCTTCCGGCCATGCCACCGGCCATGCCGCTCAAGGAATATCCTAAGGCGCGCCTATTCGGAATCCAGTGGGCGCCCAGGTGCACTCTCCGATGTTTCAAGCCTGTCAAGGTGCGCCCCGGCCAATGTGGCTGTCGAGGCTGCCTGGGGTCGTTTGTTCCAAGATCACTCGGAAATTTAAGGACGCAATCATTGGCGTCGCGAGTAGACAGTTCCAAGGTTGGGCGAGGGAGACATGATCCACCATCCCAGCTGGATCTCCTGCAGCCTTATCACGGTACCCCGTTGATCTTCCAGCCAACCTTTCGCCTCCCTTCTAGACGTTTTCCGCCCGAACCTGACAATAGATTGTCGTCCCAATGTGATACTAAAGACAACTCTTCTAGAAACCCAAGAGCTCTACCTGTACAGGTACCTTCTCAAAACAAAGCGCCTTGGCGGCATGCCGCTAGAAGGTAGGCAAGATCGTGTCTGCACGAACCCCTGCTGAACCGTGATTTTGCCCGGGCGACTCCTCTCTGACGGGGCCAGTGACCGGCCCGGAGCAGTACTGGTCGTCATTGCCATTGCCACGTCCGAGAAAAACGTGCCTTTTCATGTCCTCGAGGGCCGATTTCCGCCTAGTCAGCCCTGGGCTGCCGAGCGGCTGACCGTTAGCTGGCTGCTGGTCGATGGCGCAAGGCGTTCCGTTCACTTGTCCAGGGGTCTTCCACGACGATTTGCAAGCTACTGTACCTTACTTACCTTATGCAAAGGTTGGAGTGGTTGCACTGTCCACGCAACAATACAATGTCTGGCCAGCTTGCTGAAGTCTGGTATCCATCACCATCGCCTCCGAGCTTATGGCAATACTTTCATCGCATGGGTTGTCTTAGATACTCTGATCGAGCGGGATGCACGTCCATGTATTTGGCCGGCCCATAGATTGCCAGAGGGTATGTAGTCTTCGAACCTCATCTGCAAAACCATCGATGCAAACGACTATCTTGCACTGCATATATACCCTATCCTTCGAAGTACCAAGGGGGCAGTTGGTAGGCAAAGACCGAGCGCGAATTTGACTTCATTTTCAACCGCCTTGTTCGTCCATTGAGTTGGGTGGTGTATTTCAGGGGATGGTTACATGTACACGGCATTTTCTATGCGGGAGCCACGGATAGGGGCAGGGGAAGGGACAGGGAATACCGAAAAGGAAAGGGCAACGGCCGCCCAGACCGCCAAGAGCTACGCTGCAGGACACCCGAAAAGCATCTTCGTATTCAAATGATATTCGCCATCGATGCTGACCCTGTGACCAGACCTAGCAGGTAGGCAGGCAGAGATAGCCAACTGATTGAGTTCCGTGGCGACAGGCGGGCAAGCGCACCCTCATTGCTCCGGCACAGACATTGACCTCGTTCCTGAAGAGGTCAAGAAATAGTGGATGTAGCACGAACCCCTCTTAGTTTACGAGTTTGGGCGACGGTGGTGTTCGTGTTCCATCACTCGCGCTACGGTCAAATCCGGCAACGGCCCTCGCCAGAGGGCTGACCAAATTTGGCCAAGGACGGATATTTTACGATCACGTTGGACAAGACGATGCGGCGGATCTCCACCTGGCAGAATGACTGTGGCCCCTCTTGCACGGCTTGCACGGATCCGAAATTCAGGTCCGCGGCCCCGTCAGCCAGTGGAAGCGACCGTGAAAGAGGTGACTCTTCAGTCAACTGCAAACCATCAGCTGCTGGCTCTTTGCGCGGCGGAGGTGCACTGTCAACTCCACAACCATCATCCACACGCGTCTCCCTCAAGGGAAAACCGGTTAAGGGAGCATATGCGTACTACCTGTAGTCAGTACGTCAGATGCACTCTTCGGGCAACCATGTCTAGCCCCGAGAAGTGCTCGGTACAGGGACGGGAGGCTGAGAAACACGAGGTTAGCATTCCAGCATTCGGCGGGGCGGCAGGGCAGTTCTATCAGAGCACCGCCCCCAAAGGCGAGTTCGATGTTCTCTCGACCAGTCAGCAATGTGAACGGGGGAAGACAGATGTGAGCTGTACTGTAGGGAGTGTACTAAGTTGGAATACCCGATTGTCCGTCTCGATACAATTCGATCGCCAGGTGAGGTACTTCCTGACGTACCGCGGAAAGAGGCGGGGGGCTGGACGACTCTCGGCCACGGCGCTTAGAAGAGCACTTTAGGACGGACGCATTGCTTGCACCAGGTGAAATCATGACATGTACGGTCTGATGTGAGGTCATGAAGCACTTCGATGCTCGTAGAGGAGACCAACCACACCACCAGCCCCCTGCCAATATCGCCCCTTTCCGTGCCGGCGGAACGCAGAAAAAAAAAAGGCTTGGACATCCTTGGGCTAGTAGAGCAGCCCGGCAAAGCGCTACCAGGACCCATCCCTTCGCCAAGGAGACGCCGGACAAGGGATTCACGGGGAGATCCTAATCCCTATTCTCGTCGAACATCTCTCTTCCTGTCGCTCGTCTCCCTTTCCGCAGTTGATAGGTATTCTCTCCCTAGAGAAGGGAAAGCCGTCCGCTCGCTTCAATCGTTTCCCTTTCCTCGCCATCGCAACTTCTTGTCGGCGCTGTCATTCATCGTACCTACATTCAGCCTCCGTGTTGCGACGGGCTGAAGAAACAGCAACGCTGCCTCGCTGAAATTCGTCTCCTCTCTTCACTTCTCGTCGACGAGCATCCTCGACTCTTAACGACTTCAATTCGACACCGCAAAGTTTCGTCACTAGTATCTACTCCTTTCGGGACCAAACTCGGACCGTACCGTTTGTGGCCGAAAGTCAGACTCCACGTTGAGACCGTTGTGCCCAACCGCCTCGACAAAGTCCTCTCTGGTGTAGAAGGAGGCCGACATAATCCCACCGCATACGACTGATCGCAAGATTCGGCTATCGAGACATTGGGCAACCCGCTGCCGACCGACGAAACAAAATTTACCGCACGCTTCGACACTCTGCGAAGAGAGACATTGAGATACCCGACAGGTACTCATTGTTCCGGATCCTGGAAAAGAGAGTCAAGGGACCCCCCTTCTCTCCCGTCGGCACTCCTTCGAGCCGCAAGAACAGGGCAATCGAAGCAATCCAATCGGCCAGGGTCGGGTCGCATTGAAAGCCTTGTGATTGCTGCAGCTGTTCCAAGGTCGGGCGAGATCTTGCTAGCGGCGCACTGCAAGCCTGGGTCCAGGTCAGCTCCCGTCGCCCAAGGAACCCCCTCCCAACGCACGCTGGGATTGGCTGCTTCCGCACTGCCAACACCGCCACAAATCCTGTCTCTGGCGGTCGCTCCCCATAACAAATCCACTCGTGAGTATAGCCTCTCAACTCCTCGCTCTTCCGCCAACATCCACCATCTGCGTTGCGTTTTCCAGCATCATTTTCCATCCAAGTGGCTTCTGGGTTGCGCCCGTGGCATATCTTTGATTCTCTCGCGCACTCGGAGCGTTTACATTGTGATCCCCGCTTGACGACCAGGCCACGTTCCTCGATCCCGCATGGGTGAAGTCTCCCCCCTCTGATGTCGGCTGCTTGGAATGTGACTGCGCGCTGCACTCTCGCTTCCTGTACACACACGCACACACACGCCATGTACTGACTGTTGTTCCCCCAGGACCATGTCTCTCCCCGAGCGACCGGGTGGCAGCCCATACGACCAGCGAAATGCTTATAGGCACTCCCCGTCCCGTCGCAATCGTCCTGCCGACATCGAGGCTGGCGGCTACAGCGCAGTAGGAGGACGACCTCAACATCACCGTGGGCCTTCTGCCTCTTCCTTCGCCGACACGATCACCTCTCCTAATGCCAACACAGACGACATGCCTCTCTCACCCACCGGGGAACACCCGCCCTCGGCGACGAGCCCTTTTCAGAGGAAGAGGAGTCTGATCAGACCCGAGCGGAACCGCATCGATAAAGACCACCCCAACTATCACTACAGGAAGCATGCCGCCAACATGAATACCATTCCCTCTTCCACAGGTAATGATCCCATCGCCGAGGATTTGGAAGCCACCACGGATGTTTCGGGCGGCAGTCGTTCCCACACCATGGAGGATGGTGCCTCGGACGTATCACCCCCTAGGAACCAGTCCAGCAGGCACAACAGCCATGAGGAGAAGAAGGGAGGCGCTCGCACATCGACCAAACGTGTTTCGCGGCGTAACACGTCCGGAGGCAAGATCACCAAGGCAGCAAAGCACAAGCATCGTGGACCCGAGGAACAGATTCGTCCCCCTAGCCTGTGGAACGTTTACTGTGCCATCGTCACTTTCTGGGCCCCTGACTGCGCCATTGCCTGCTGCGGCAAGCGTTCCAAGGCCGAGAGAAGAGCGTGGAGGGAGAAGATGGGTCTTATCAGCATCATTCTGCTCATCATGGGCTTCGTCGGTTTCATCACCTTCGGCTTCACGGCCGTCGTTTGTGGTGCTCCTCCCCTGAGACTGCGCGTCAACGAAGTCTCGGACGGCTACATGATCTTCCACGGTACCGCTTACGACCTGACTCGCTCTCGCCACCCGCCTGCCGAGGGCATTCCCATGATCAACCGACAGACCGGTGCCAATATCCTCTACGATATCCCCAACATGAACAACCGTGGCAAGGATGGCAGCTTCCTCTTCCAGAACGTCAATGGGCGGTGCAAGGGCTTGATCGAACGTGCTTCGGGCTCCGACGTGCCGACAAACGACGACGGGGATCTTGCTTGGTACTTCCCTTGCAACACTTTCAATCAAGATGGATCCACGGCGCCCAACATGACCAACCCTCACTACCTGGGCTACGCATGTCACACAACCGCAAAGTCTCGCAGCACTTTCTACAAGGACCTCAAGAAGTCGGCCGATGTGTACTTCACCTGGGACGACATTCGCAACAGCTCCCGCAATCTCATTGTCTATTCCGGTAACGTGCTGGACTTGAACCTTCTCAACTGGTTCAACACCTCACAGGTCACGATCCCCGATCGCTTCGAGGAGCTGAGGGACACCAGTTCTTCTGTCAACCAGGCACTTCGTGGTCGTGATGTCACTCGTGCGTTCCAATCTTCCGGCGATAAGCACATCGCAGAATGCTTCGAGGAGATCATCAAGGTCGGATCCATCGACACTGCTACTGTGGGATGCATTGCGTCGCAGGTTGTACTCTACTGCTTCCTGGCTCTCATTCTGTCTGTTGTTGGTGCGCGCTTCACCCTGGCGCTCATTTTCCAGTGGTTCATCAGCCGCGGCTATGGAGCAGCAAAGACCTCCCAGTCCAGTGACAAGCGGAAGCGCAACCAGCAGATCGAAGACTGGTCCAATGACATCTATCAAGCGCCTCCCAGGATTGCCGGCGATGTCGGAAGCACTGTCGGTGGTTCGGACCGTAGTAGCAAGCGGACAAGCACATTCCTGCCCACGACCTCGCGTTTCTCCTCCATCAACCCCGACCGTGCTCCGGGAGCCAAGAGAGTTCCCATGACGATGGCCAGTTCCGGTGCTGGCAGCCAGCTCTTGCACCCCAACCAGATGTACCGCCAGGGCAACGACAGCCGCAGCAGCTTCCTTCGCTCAGATCCATATGCCAGTACCTCACCATCCGGCGAGGGACCCGGTCCCGCCGGCTTCATTCACGAAGCTGTCGTTCCTCAGCCCCCCGCTGACTGGATGCCCTACGGGTACCCTCTCGCTCACACGATGTGCCTTGTTACTGCCTATTCCGAAGGCGAGCTCGGAATCCGCACCACGATTGACTCGATTGCCACGACCGATTACCCCAACAGCCACAAGGTGATCGTCGTTATTTGCGACGGTCTCATCAAGGGACACGGCGAGAGCAAGTCGACCCCTGACTATGTCCTCGACATGATCAAAGACCATGCGGTACACCCTGACGACGTGCAGCCTTTCTCTTACGTCGCCGTTGCCAGCGGTTCCAAGCGTCACAATATGGCGAAGATCTATTCGGGATTCTACGACTACGGCGCCAATTCTGCAATTCCCTTGGACAAGCAGCAACGAGTGCCCATGATTTGCGTGGTCAAATGCGGCACTCCTGATGAGGCGAGCAAGTCGAAGCCCGGCAACCGTGGCAAGCGCGACAGTCAGATTATTCTCATGTCCTTCCTCCAAAAGGTCATGTTCGACGAGCGTATGACGGAGCTCGAGTACGAAATGTTCAACGGCTTGTGGAAGGTCACTGGCATCTCTCCTGACTTCTACGAAACGGTTCTCATGGTCGACGCCGATACCAAAGTTTTCCCTGACAGTCTCACCCACATGCTGTCTGCCATGGTCAAGGATCCCGAGATCATGGGTCTCTGCGGTGAGACCAAGATCGCCAACAAGCGAGATAGCTGGGTTTCCGCCATTCAGGTTTTCGAGTACTTCATCTCCCACCATCTCGCCAAGTCTTTCGAGTCTGTCTTTGGAGGTGTCACTTGTTTGCCTGGCTGCTTCTGCATGTACCGTATCAAGGCGCCTAAAGGAGGACAAAACTATTGGGTGCCCATCCTGGCCAACCCGGACATTGTGGAGCATTATTCGGAGAACGTCGTCGATACGCTGCACAAGAAGAACCTCTTGCTGCTCGGCGAGGATCGCTATCTCAGCACTCTCATGCTGAGAACCTTCCCCAAACGCAAGCAGGTTTTCGTGCCACAGGCTGTGTGCAAGACCACTGTCCCCGACACGTTCTGGGTCCTCCTTTCGCAGAGACGTCGCTGGATCAACTCGACCATCCACAACCTTATGGAGCTTGTACTTGTCCGAGACCTTTGCGGTACTTTCTGCTTCAGCATGCAGTTCATCGTTTTTGTCGAGCTTATGGGTACCGTCGTACTGCCTGCTGCTATTGCCTTCACGTTCTACGTCGGTAAGTTGCCAAGTTCTATTGCGAATATGGCCGACCTCGTTAACTGACCCCCTCGCAGTCATCGTCTCTATCGTCAATTCGCCTCCACAGATCATCCCCTTGGTTCTCTTGGCTATTATCCTCGGTCTCCCTGCTGTTCTGATCGTCGTGACCGCGCATTCATGGTCCTACCTCGCCTGGATGCTCATTTATCTTGTCTCTCTGCCCATCTGGAACTTCGTCCTGCCGACATATGCCTTCTGGAAGTTCGACGACTTCTCCTGGGGTGATACCCGAAAGACGGCAGGCGAGAAGACGAAGAAGGCGGGTCTCGAGTACGAGGGCGAGTTCGACAGCAGCAAGATCACCATGAAGCGGTGGGCCGAGTTCGAACGCGAGCGCCGCGTCAGAGGCAACTACTGGGGCTCCAAGGAGAACATTGTCGGTGGCACGGACAGCTGGTCGATGCCGCCCCCCAACCACCCTTACCGTCAGGATGATTACTACTCAGATGCATGAGCGGCGCACCGCGAAGGCCGCAGGAGAGGCGTTTTCTGTTTACATGGTTTCCCACCGCCTTGCGCCACAGCCGGCGCGAGATCGGTTTTCTGACATATATACATCACGATCAGGCTTGCTCGAGAACATTCCTGTATCGCTTTTTTTGTGCGTACGTTGAGCATCGAAGCTACGAACGCTTAATAGTGTGTGGGGAGCTTTGGCCAAGGGGAGTACATTGTTGTCGCCTGGCGGTCGTCAGCTTTGAGATGAGAATCGGCCAGCTTAGACCACGAGGCCACTATAGACGGCCTGTACATTCATACATTCTGTACTGAAGTCTGCTCAGCCTCCAATTGTCTGTTATAGGGGTAGCGGGGGTTAGCAACAGTGTAAAGAACGCATTTGATTCGATGCTAAGGAAGATCGTACGATAGTTGGAGCGTGGCGTAAGCGAAGTGTAAGCTGCGTGAAATCATACATAAAGAACAGGGTATGTTTCCCGTGACTTTGTGACGACAGTCACGGTGAAGCGCATTTCTGGGCGTTTCGGGAGGTCGGGGAGGCGGCAGGACTTGTCAGATCTCACGGTACTAATAATAAGCAAGTCGTATGTGTCCCCATTCCCTCCAGGACGACAGAGAGTGAGCCACGCTGCCCGACAAAAGCAAGGCAGTCTCCCCAGATGACCAGACTAGGATATTACTCAAACTGCCAGTTGATAGACGACCAGGTCGTTTGATGACCACCTCACTTGATAGCTACGCGCTTTGAGAGTATCTATCTCGAATGAGCACTCTGGCCAGCATAGAGCCGGTGCTAGGTACACGCTGCTACAGCTCAAAGCGGTCGTTATTAGAG
>JAXQJP010000106.1:0-39175 GCA_037042015.1 Furcasterigmium sp. R96-07A1
GTCTGACCAGCTCTGAAAAACGGGTGTTTTTTGCGCGATACCCTGTTGTTTCACTGTTTGCGATGTTATTACTAATGCAGGAAGCATCAAAGCGTGCAGTCACTGTGCTTCGTGCCCCCGGCCTTCTGCCTTCCCCCTCACAGTCCCTCACCCATTTCATTTCCCGCAATGGCGTTTGAAGCGTTCCTTTTCCCTCCTCAAATCATTCGATTCCTTCCGTCCTGCATTCTCAAACAAGCGCGCCTGACTGTTTGCTTGTTGCTTCCCTTTTCTGGGTGCTCTGCATAACAGCGTACTGCTCTGTTTGAGCCCTTTCCTTTTGGCTGAGATGCTGGGTCCTTCCGACGTCCCTCTTTTTTTCCTGATGCGCCGAGGCATCCTTCTCACCAGCATCGCTTAACCGATCCTTGGAATCACACGATCTCGCCTGCCTATAGTAGACTTTTTTTTCCTCACAATCCCTCTCCAACAACCTGCTTGGACGACCGCTCTACTTGTACTCGAGCTCCTCAATCACTTCTGGACGGCCCCTTTCCACGATCCGCTCCTTTCAATCTCGCCACCCGGCCTCGCACTCGCACACCTCATTTGCCTGTACTCCTGTCTCGAACCAATTCAACGCTGCACCTCGTCGGCCTCTGTCCTTGCAAAGCTGCTTCCTCATCGACGACAGCCCAAGCCACTTTGGTGCTACTTGAAACACCTCAAATCAGTGGCTGCTTGGTGCGCAGTGGAACCCTGTTCCCCCCCGTCTGTCGCTCATCCGAGCCGGTTGCCGCCCGCTCCTCTGCCTGACGCAGACGCTGGCACGACCCGAGCCTTTCTCCAGCATCTCAAGAACATCGTCGTCACGTCGCCCGTGCGGCCGACTCCGTACTGAAGCCCGCGATAGCAACCGCCGTACCTCGCTCTGCTTCCTCGTCGACGCATGCGCCGCAATGACCCTGCGCCTGAGCTACTCCCCCGTTTGCACCTCGACCTGCATGATCCATACGTGACTCGGCTATTGCATGGAGCCGACGACGATCACTACTACCTACGCAGCGCCCAGACCGGGCCCCGGAACCGGCAAGGAAAAGAAACCAGAGACTCCCTCAACCCGCTGGCCTTCGAGCATCCCCTAACTCATCAACACCACGTTCTCTTCCTTTCCTCAACCGCCGCTGCCATATCGGCGCCTCGAGTCTGTTCATCATGACTCTCACGGCCATGGCAGCGGACTCGGCTGGACGCTACCAGCACTACGACCAGCAGAATCCCGAAATGCACCAGACCAACGATCCGCCCTCGTCGAACGATCTGGATCAACTACCCATCCGGCAGTACGACCAGTACGCTCCAAGGCCCGGACCTACGCCCGCCGGCCTCGCTCCTTTCCCTTTGCATCAGGACAACATGCACGAAGCGCCGTTGCAGACGAGCTATTACGCTCCCCATGACGCCGCTCCCCAACTTCCTCCACTGCCAATGTCTCCTCGCTGGGACTATTCTTTCCACAAACCCAAGGCCGCCCTCATGGCCCCCTCACCTACAGACCAGACACAACCCTCATTAGACACCTTCTCGAGGACGCCGATGCCTTCCGATCGGATAGCTCACCCACCGCCAGACGACAACCTTCCCTACACCATCACGCCCCCCATCTCCGAACCAGAGCCTAGGGCATCGACAGAAACCACACGAAGTCAGAACTTCTCCAGACCCAGAAAACCTAGCATCAAGCAGCCCATCATCGAATCTCCGAAACCTAGACATACCTTCTTCCCATCGCCCTTCTCACCACCCTTAGAGCCTGTCTCCGACTTGAACTTCCCGTCTCCTAACAGGCCCCGAGGCCAATCAAGTGCCAGCTCGTCGGTTAGATCCGCCTCGACCTTCTCGACCGCTCCCCTACACCCCACCGGCGACGCATACGACCTCGGTCCCTCCCGCCTCCGGCATGCCAGAACTGCCCCCGTGGTACGCCCCCCGCCGCCTCTGCCTCCCAGTCGAATCGACAGCATGGAGTCGAGCTACACACGCGACATGGCGCCCTGGCTCAGCGCCGATGAATCCCGATCAAGCTACCGCTCCCAATGGTCTAGTGCCCAGGGCACCTGGACGACGGCTAGGAGCAGCGTCGTCACGCGAGACAGCTCCGTCCATTCGATATATAACCCCGATGAGCCCAGCATCGACGACGTTATGGGCTTGTACGCCAAGGGCTTTCACGACGATTCGAGCCCCGAGGATTTCGACGGGCCGGCAGACCGGAAGAAGGAGAACACCATGGAAAAGAGACGGACACAGATCATGGAAGCGTTTGCCAAGCCTCAGTTACCTCTCGGCACTCCGCTGCAGAGCTCCAACCTCGCAGTGCCCAGCTCCGGCCCTGAAGTCCGGGAATCGACCGATTTCTTCAGGGCTGAGACTCCCACGTCGCCATTGAAAGATGCAGCGTTCTCTGAGGATCAAGAAGGAGAGGACTACGACAAGCGGGATTCGGCCAAGGACCTTCACGACATGGCATCGCCGCCCCAGCCTTCGCGACAGTTCAGCAGCCTGACATCCACGACCACATCCTCGGCGCCATCCTCTGTCACTGTTGATAACGAGGACCCCGGCGCACGCGATCGGTATGGATTCCGCAAGGCCAACCAGTACATAACCCGGGAACAGTACGATGCTTGGGACGCGGGCTACACGGAGTACTTGGACCGCCGGCGGAAGAAATGGCATGCGTTCCAGCGCGAGAACGGGCTCATGACGGACGACCCGAACCGGTTCCCGGAGATGAGCGCAAAGGCAAAACGATTCGTCCGCAAAGGTATCCCGCCAGAGTGGAGGGGCAATGCTTGGTTCTTTTACGCCGGCGGGCCTTTCATCTTGGGCCAGAACTCGGGAGTGTACGCGAGCCTGCTGCGCAAAAAGGCAAGAAAGGTAGACGTCGAGGCCATTGAACGGGACCTGCACCGCACATTCCCCGACAACATCAGGTTCAGGTCTGGCGCCGCAGCCAACACAGAACCCGACCCCAGCGCCAACCGCAGCGGCAGCCCCGACGCCCTCGAGGGTGAACCGGACATCATCTCTTCTCTTCGCCGGGTGCTCCACGCCTTTGCCATCTACAACCCCCGCATCGGGTACTGCCAGAGCCTGAATTTCTTGGCAGGCCTCCTCCTGCTCTTCTTGGAAACGGAAGAGCAGTGCTTCTGGCTCCTCAACGTCATCACGCGCGTCTACCTACCGGGCACGCATGAGACGAGCCTCGAGGGCTCCAAGGTCGACCTGGGGGTGCTCATGGCCACGGTTCGTGAGACGATGCCGGCCGTATGGGCCAAGATTGGTGATGAGATGGAGGGCGACCCGAACGCATCGCGCCCCTCGACGGCCGGAGCGTCTCTGCGCAAAGTCAAATCGAGGCGGTTCAGGCACCAAGCGCACAAGTCGACCGATCGGCTGCCCCCAATCACGCTGTGCATGACGGCTTGGTTCATGAGCTGCTTCATCGGCACACTTCCCATCGAGACGACACTGCGTGTCTGGGACGTCTTCTTCTACGAAGGAGCCAAGACGCTGTTCCGCATTGCGCTGACGATCTTCAAGGTCGGCGAGCCAGAAATCAAGGCCATTGCCGATCCTATGGAGATGTTTTCTGTCGTTCAGGCCATGCCCCGCCGCCTCATCGACGCGAACGCGCTCATGGAGGCCTGCTACAAGAAGAGGGGCGGCTTCGGCAACCTCAGCGAAAAGACGATCGAGTCCCAGCGGCGGGACAGGCGGAACAAGGCGCAGCTCGAGCGCGAGAAGGCGGATGCGCCCGAGTCCGTCCCTGCCAGTGGCAATGTCACAGAGGGGGAGGACAAACCCCGACGCAAGGGAACGTTATTCGGACGACGCAAGAAAGACAAGGAGAAGGAGGGCTGAGACGAACGTTGAGTGACTATTGTAATGAGCCGGGGGACAAGGAAAAAAAGGGCTACATGACGAAGCGGGTGAAGCAAAGCGATGCTATGATGGAACACTGCATACACCAAAGGGCAACATGACACGGACGGACAAGGCGTTTGGCGTTTCGAGGTGGATTTCGTGGGATGTACTGCGATGAACAGATGGGCGCACAGCATAGCAGATATGACGAACCCACGGCGAAAAAGCCGCAAATGAAGCAATGCCAGATACATGTCGAAGCAACACTTTCTCGCATCTACATTTATCAGCCTCCAGGGCTTAGCGCGCAGGGCGATGGGCAGACTCCGGCGCACTCGGCAAACTCGGAACCAGCCCCTGAAGGTCCAGCATCGGGGCACAAGGTCCCGGCGCCCCGGCCACAGGTCGGTCTGCACTCGAGAGGGCCGTTGCGTGCCGACACTGACATCAGAGGAGGCTGCTGCGCCTCGGGCGGCTCCTGTTGGAGACCAACGGCGTGGGCCAGGAGCCTCCGCCAGCAGACGCAGATGACGGGCGACGGGTCCAGTGGACGCTAGACGGCAGGACGGAAGGGCCCCTGGTGGTCCCCTGGCTGGAGGGTTATCGCCCCCTCCATTGGAATGTACGGCACGCTGACAGGCCAAGTCCGCGGGAAACGGAGACGCGGGCGTGAGCGGATTTAAGGGGGACTGTCCTGGTTCCGTCATTGCACCCACCCCGTCTGAAGAAGTGCGGAAGATTGGAGAGCGAAAGCGAGAGAAGACTGTCAGTGGGAGGGTTTTCTTCTTGTCTTGTCTGGTTTCTCTCCCTTGCAGTATCGAGAGGCGCGATATCGACTTGGTCTCAGAGCGACCAAGAGAAGCCACCTCGAGCATCACTGGGAAGCGATTCAGGACCATCATTCACGCACGTGCGCCACTGAGACGCCCGGGGACATTTTTGTGCCGCAGCCAGGCATCTTGTCGCACGACCTCTGAGAAACTTTTGCCGCGAGGGTCGTCCTTGGTAACACGTATCTGGGGTTCACTCGGACTAAGGTAGGGATACGTGCCCCTCGGTCTCGCTATACGGGGCGTCAGCTTTGAACAAAGACGTCGTCATCCATCCTGAGGTAACGTTTGCCTGTTCGACGACACGGGATACCTACTTGGTTCCCCCCAACGACGAGGAGACAAGGACCCCTCCAACCCTCCAATTCACCCTCTCTGCTTACCCCACGCCGGGACCCTGACGCACAAGTGCCCCTGTCGCCTGCTACCGCCTCGGGAACACCATGAGCAGGCTCGCGTCCTGGTTCCGCGCCACACCGGCGAGCGCATCGGGAACCGCCACGGCCGACACGGCCGCCTCCAAGGATGGCGACAAGGCGGCCCGCGAGAGCGCCAAGATGGCGGACATGGACGACGCGCTCGCGTGCGCGGGGCTCATGATGAACGACGACATCGACGGCGCCATTGCCGCGCTGACGCAGCGGGACACGGTCTTCCACGGGCTCGGGCTGGGAGTGACGTCCTTCATGCGCTCGGTGCTCGGGTTCGAGAAGGAGGTCATGACGGAAGCGGCCACACGGCTCGCCGATGTGGAGAGCAGGGCATGGAGCGAGCAGAAGGCCGCGCAGAGGAAGGGAGATAACATGGGCGGCATGTACGCCTCGGGCACTGAGTACTCACTGGTCGCGGCGCAGAGCCAGCTCATGTCTGCTGTCATCTCGGTCCTGCACGAGAGTCTGACCGAGGGTATCAAGGGGTTTTACAAACTGAGGAAGGCATATGTGACGCTTGACGGGATCGTCGAGGCGGAACGAAGGGCTCTGGGCGGCGAGGGGGCCGCGGTGGTGGTTCCTCACGACCACATGCCCGGGAGTTTCGACGATGATGAGTTTGGCGACCTGGAAAAGAACGACAAGGAAGATGAGGACAGTGATGAGTTTGTCGATGCCAAGGAGACGCCGACACAGTCGGGAACGCAAACTCCGGCCAAGGAAGTTCAGGATGCTTCGGCCAAGGCGGACGGCCTCGAGAAGGACCTCGAGGGAATGAAGCTCTCGTCTAACGGCAACGGCACGACGACACCTGCGGACGCCAAATCCCTGACGAACCCTCTGGACATCTTCATTTTCACTGGTTCCAACATGTGCTTCGGCGTCCTCCTCCTTCTCCTGAGCATGATCCCGCCGGCCATGTCGCGGCTCCTGTCCATCATCGGCTTCCGGGGCGACCGCGCGCGCGGCATCCGCATGCTCTGGTCCGCCACACGCTTCCATAACATCAACGGCGCTGTCTCGGGCCTCGCCCTCCTCGGCTACTACAACGGCATCCTCGGCACCGCGGACATCATCCCGCCGCCGGCCTCGTCGCCCCTCTCGACAGCGCTGGCCGTCACCGAAGACGAGCGCGCCACCATTGCCGTGCCGTCGCAAAAGTGCCACGCGCTCCTCGCCGAGATGCGCGCCCGCTACCCGTCCTCCGGCCTCTGGCTCCTCGAGGAAGCCCGCATCCTCGCCCAAGACCGCAAGCTACCCGAGGCCATCGCCGCCCTCACGGCCGCCCCGCTGCCAAAGATGCGCCAGGTCGCCGCCCTCACGGCCTTTGAGCTCGCCCTCGACGCCATGTTCGCGCAGGACTGGGCCCTCACGCGCGACTCCTTCCTCAAGTGCATGGACCTCAACGACTGGAGCCACTGCCTGTACCTGTACATCGCCGGCAGCGCCGAGCTCGAGCTGTACCGCGACGCGAGGCACGCGGGCGACGCAGCTGCCGCAGCCACCCACAAGAGCCGCGCCGAGGAGCTCATGCGCCGCGCACCCACCGTCGCAGGCCGCAAGAAGTTCCTCGCCAAGCAGCTGCCGTTCGACGTCTTCGTGCAGCGCAAGATGGCCAAGCTCGAGGCGCGCGCCGCAGAGCTGGGCGTCGACCTGGCAGACGCGGCCGGCGTCTCGCCTGCGCTCGAGATGGCGGCGCTGTGGTGCGGGACGAAGCGCATGGGGTCCGCGCAGCTGGCTTCCATGGAGGCCGGGCTCGCGTGGGAGCGCTGCACGGCGGGCGACAAGGGCGTAGCGGCCATCAGGGCCGTGCCGGACGAGGTGTGCGTGCGTGCCGTGACGCTCGCGTCCGTCTTGAGGTGTCAGGGACGGTACGCGGAGGCACGGGCGCTGCTGAAGGACCAGGCCCTGGCGCACGATAGAACGCTGCTCAAGGGCGGTCAGAGGGATGACTATGCGCTGCCGAATGCGTACTATGAGCTCGCGGCCCTGGCGTGGTCCGAGGCCGTGTCTACGTCGGCGCCCGAGACGGCGGCGGGCGAGGATGATGAGGCTACGAGGAAGTACCGACTCACGAGGGCCGCTGAGTGCCAGGAGCACCTGGATACTGTGGCCGCGTGGGAGCCGTATGTCTTTGACGCCAGGCTCGGCATGAGGGTGCAGGCGGGCCAGGCGACGCTGGGCTGGTTCCGGGGGAAGATGGGCGCGAGCGGGTGAGGGCAAAAAGCCCGGAGCGACTAGATATAGACGGAGGAACTCCCCAGCGTACATCAGGGACGAGTTGTAGTCCGGCGACTGCGAGCGAAAAGTTGTCATTGGAATCATGAAGTGTACACGCACCCTAGACACGCGAATCTGAAGCACATTGCTGCACCGTACAATCTCAGACATGTCCTCTCTATTCTTTCCCGTGGCAACATATCGAGCATCCCAGCATGTGTGGGGGGTATCTTTCCGTAAAACGCCATGTAACAATCCCTGACCAAGACTCCCAGACCGAAATCCCAGACGCTCAGGCATTATCGTCCTCGCCGTCGTCGTAGTTCTCTTCCTCGCCATCCTCGCCGGCATACTCGTCGTACTCATCCAAGTAGTCCTCTCCGTACTCCTCTCCATCCTCGCCCCCTGCATCCTCCTCCTCCTCCTCCTCTTCCTCGTCTTCCTCCTCCGGCTCGGGCTCCTTGAACGCGTCCCCGAGCACGCTGTTCGCCTTACTCGTCGTCCCGCTCGCCGTCCCCGACTCCCCGCCCGTGTGGCTGAAGACCTTGCTAATGGCATCATAATTCAACCGCTTCGACATGCCATGGTACTTCATGATATTCTGCGCGGCCTCGACGGGCGTGCTCGCGGGCGTGATCTCCGTCTCGCCGAGGCGCGGCTTGCGCTGCTTGCGGGGCCGCTTCGGCTTGTCGCCCGCGAGCTTCCGCTGGAAGATGCGCTCCTGGTTCTGGCGCAGCCAGTCCTTGTTCTCGTTGACCCAGAGGATCTCCTTGATGCGCGCCTCCTCGGGCGAGAGCACGGCGTTGGCGACCTCCGGGTCGTCTGCGAACTCGTCCTCGCCGACGAGGGGGTCCATGGACACGCACTTTGAGGGTTCGTTGGCGAGCGCCCACTGCGCGTGCAGGCGGGCGCGCTGCTCGGCGTTGGCGTAGGCGTTGGCGTGCTGGTATGTTTCTGGGTCGTTCATGATTTCGGAGATCTCCTCTTCGATGTCCACTTCGTCTTCCTCCCACTCTTCGTTGATGGGGAGGGTCTCGCGCGGCGGGCGGCCGTTCTTGGGAGGGCGCCCGCGAGGGCGAGGCTTGGGCGCGTCGCCGAATTCCTCGGCTAGGGCTTCGTAGCCGGCTTCTTCCTCGTCTGCCTGCGGGGGAATCTCGCCTGGCTTGGGCGGGACCGGGGGAATGAGATAGCCTTCCGCGTCGCGGCGGTAGAAGGTCTTCAATTCCGGCAGATCGGACAGGTCGGGTCCGAGAACGTCGGGCTCTGAAGGGGTAGGGGTGGCGGCTGGGTTGAGACGGGGATCGATCCGAACGTCGGAGCCGTCGTCTGTGGCGGCCCGCTTGCGCTTGCTGCTGCGCTGGCGGCGGGCCTCTTCGATCTTCATCTTGTACTCGAGGGTCTTGCGGTAGAACGCGGGAGGGTCGTGTGACTGAACATCCGACTCGACAAGCTCGGGCGAGAGGAAGTCGTCGACGCTCATCTTGCTGGCGGCTGTCTCCTTGAACTCCTTCATGCGCTCCTGGATGGTGTGGCTGGTAACCTTGACGACGTAGACGACTTCACGTACGGTGCGGCGGAAGTTGTTCATGCGCGCGGCCATGAGGAGACAGGCACCGCAGATGCCCGAGGGCCGGCGACCGATGATGATCCAATCCTTTCGCATGGACTTGATGAGGCGGACGGCGTCCTCGGCCACCTTTGGTGTCGCTGCGCCAAACTCTAGTTTGCAGGCAAAGCGAAAGATGATGTCTTCGGGATAGATGTTGTTGACATTGGGCAGGTTGGTCTTTTCGATGAGCGCCTTGTAGGTTCTGCCGAGCTTGAAGACGTTGATCTTGACGAGATCCGCCAGATCGAGGAGCATGACCTTTGGCTTCTCGTTGGGGTCTTCGACCTGCGTGCGGAAGGCTGTATAGACGCAGACGGCACAGACCTGGACGAGTGTTCGTCCTTGAGTGAAGTTGAAGCCGACGGCCAGCTTGAACGTCTGGGTGGCGGTGTCGATGATGTTGTGATCGGGCGCAGAACTCTTATTGAGGCTCAGACCCGCCACGATGCCCTGAATCGTCTGGCGGGCGTCAGCCAGCGTCTTCTCACGCTGATCAGAGCCTCCAGCGCGGCGGAAGCCAGGACCGAGGGAGCGGGCGCCGCCCTGGTCAGCGCCGATGTAGCTACCGTGGACCATTGCGGCGCCGGAGGAGCTCTCGCCGAACTGGATCTCGGCGACGATGTTGCTGTCGTCAGCGACACGACCGCACGTCTGGCAAGTGCCGTCGACGACCTTGGGGTCGGGACAGTGCTTGTTGGGACATCTCGGGCCGGACTTTGCGACAGGCTTGCGCTGGACTGGTGCCATGGCCTCGGCGCGGCGGGCGGCGTCTGCCTCTTCTCGTGCTCTCGTCTCACGGTTGATGTTCTTGAGACGGGAGGCGATATTGCTGGGTGGCCGGGGCCCCGGCTTGCGAGGCGTTGGAGCGGGCATGATGGTGGTTGGATTTAGCGAGAGTGAGTCGTACTGGTCAAGTGATATTGATGAATGACTCTTCTGTCGAGGTAGGCGTGGCAAGGCAGAAGGATACTGGTAGCATGTGCCTTTTCGATGGAGCGAGGGCTAGAGAAGCCAAGCAAACAGACGGAGAAGAAGAAGGCGAACGCCTTGTGTGGCAAGTGTTAAGATGCCAGAGCGTAGGTGTAAGTCGATGTCAAAAGTGATGCTGATGGTGTGTGTGAAGGGAGAAAGACGCGGCGAGCTCTGTGGGGTGGCACGTCGCGCGGGAAAAGTCGATCGCGGGGTGGGTTCCGAGTTTTTGGTCGAGGGGAAGAGAGTTTGAGAGTCAAAAGCGGGGCCCCTCCAACGCGTGCGAGTGTGATGATTCGAGACCTGTCGATGGTTCTTCAATGACAATTTTTCGATAGATTTAGAAAATCACCGGGTGAGTAGCATTGTCTCAATGGCAGCTACAATCTGATCAAAAATTATTTTCCTAGACGGTAGGGGCGGGAAATGCGGGAACGCGAAGCACCAAGAACAGTTCCAGATTTGGCCTGAAACCGCGCTGGCAGCCAAAATTCGCTTTTCCAAGGCTGATAAGATAAGCCATCCAGCAGTGTTACATAAGCACTCGCGGAGTGCATCAAACAAGCCCCTCCGACAAATTCCCCCTTTCAGTAATCCCGCCCTGCTTCCCCGACACGACATGCCAGCAAGCATGACCTCACTGCCCCTGCGATGAGATGTTGGTGGATGCTTCTGAGATCCTCCCGGCTATGGAACCTCTTGACTTCTTCCAGAACAGCCACGCTGGCGAGCGGTTGGTCGCTTCACAGCGTTTCCGCTCTCGAAGCCCCGCCTTGATGCGGGGTTGATTCCCTCTCGGCCTTGGTTGCGCCGCCATCAGTCATGGGTAACTCATCGGTATAAGAGGCAACTGACAGCCCGTCATCTTTCGTATAGTAGCTCCGTACCTTAGACTCAACCATCTCACACCATCTCACCTTTCATCGTCCTCCCCTTCCAAAACCACGTGAACCTCATATCAATAACCAATCTCCCATCATGTCCTCCTTCACAATCTCCGCCCCCGGCGGCACCGACATCTGGAAGAAACCCCCAACCTGGAACGTCTGGAACGGTAACCCGCCCTCCAATCCATCCCTCACGAACATCCCTCACTGACACTCCCCAAGTCCCCACGCACTCAACCCCCATCAACCCCGTAGCCGCCTTCCGCTCCGCCCGCCTCACCTTCAACGCCACCTGGACCGAGCAATACGACCAGGCCGGCCTCCTCTTCGCCCTCCGCCCCCGCGGCACGGACCCCTCCGCCCCGGGCCAGAAGTGGATCAAGACCGGCCTCGAGTTCTACAACGGCACCCCGCAGCTCAGCACCGTCGCCTGCGACCGCTACGCAGACTGGAGCGTCACGCCGCTCGCCGCCGTCGGCTCGACCAAGGACCCCATCTCCCTCCTCGTCGAGAGGGACGAGTCCGAGCTCGGCGTCAGCATCTGGGTCTACTACCTGCCGCCCGGCGGCGGCGAAAAGGTCCCGCTCCGCGAGGTCTGCTGGTTCTACGCCGAGGAGGGCGGCGAGTGGGATTGCGAGGTCGCTGCGTTCGCGGCCAGGCCCGAGGCCAAGGCGAAGGATGAGCTCAAGGTCGAGTTCTCCGGGCTGGACGTGCAGTGGGCGTGAGGTGGAAGCGCACGGGAAACGCAGCATAGACATGACGTTAGCAAGTTGATCATCACATAATACATCAAAGTCACAGCATCGGACGGCATGTGAGATGGCCGAATCTCTCATTATCTTGCCCTGACGAGGGCTCAAGCCGGTCGAGGCCGCAGCCAGGCGACCCCCTATCTCCTCCGTGAAACGGAAGAAAACAAGAAGCAACCCGGTTCCGCGGCCCAACGGTCATCAAGACCATTATCCACTTGCCGTTCGCCGCAAGTAGACCGCCTGCTATTATTTCGCAAAAGCAGAAGACCATGCAGTGCCGAAGGAATCCCCCCATTTCCCCCGTGTCCCGGCACCTCCGTTTCCCTCGCAAAGACTTTCCAACAAAGGAGACTTTTCGCGTATCAATCTGACAGTGCTTTGCCGGAGGGGCGTGGGAACACGTCGAGGGATTCCCCCGCGGAAAGGGGCGGCAGCGGAGAGGAGGCCCGCGCCCAGCCTGTGGTCGTGGTGTGTTTTTACCTCCTTCAGCTGCCTTGGCCCGGCCCCGGCCGCGGGCATGGAGCCGCGTTGGGCGGAGTGAGAGGAGGGAGAGAGGCAGATGACCCCGGGTATTTCCTCCGTTAAAAACGCCCTGTTCCAATCTGGTTGAGATGAGAAGAAGACTGGGTTGAAAAATGAGTGGTGAACTGCCTGATTTCCCCCCGTGAACCAAAAATACAGAAAGCAGTGTGTGTAGAGCAATCTGATCATGTCGGTCCGTTCATTTGTTTTTGGTGTTTTGTAGTTTTCGTTGATGCGGGGCAAGCATCTTCCCGTGTTTTTGCCATTTCCACCTACCTTGGCCGGCGTGTCCCGTATGGCTTCACTCGGAGAGCAGAGGCCCCGGGCTGCCTCGGCCTGATAGGCTCGAGTCTGTAATCGTCACGTACCGAAACTAACCAGAAGATCCTGCAGAAATCAAAGCAGAGCGGGGGAACAGCGGGCTCGTGTCTGGGGTATTATGTCCCTCCCGCTCCGTGCATCATCAGAAATAGGGGGTCGGCCAACCCTCTCATGAAAGAAGTGGAAACTGGCGACGAGTCTCCCGAATGGCACAATATCCAATCTGACGAGGGAGCACACGGAGAACGAAAGTGAAGCATAGCCCACCAAACGCCTGCCAGATCCCAAACAGCGCATCCACTGCCATTCCGCAAGGCAGTCCCGTGGTATCACAATTTCGGTGTAACAAAAACAGAAAACTCGCAGAAAGAAAAAACAGTGACCCGGTCTAGGTTCGTTGCAGACATGCGCGGCTCTCAGACGGTTTTGGGCGAGCGGGCGTTGCTCACGTCAATCACGTCGTCGAGGTGGTTGCACATGGCGACGAACAGGTCGAAGAAGAGCTTGCTGCCGCCGCGTTCCATTTCGGCCTGCATGGTTCCGCTCCTCTTGAATGTCTTGCGACATCGGATGATCAGGGCGAGATAGTGAGCGCGGAGTCGCGAGTCCGAGTCGGGCGTGTGGGCGTATGCGTACTGGGCGGAGCGCAAGATGGTGGCAACGTCGATGCCTGCCTGCAGGCCCTGCTTGCGCAGGGCGAGCCTCTTGAGCTCCTCGAGCCCGTACCGCTCGGCGGCACAGTAGATGACCGTGTCGCGGAGGAAGTGTTCGCCGTACGCGGCCACGAAGACGGTGGCTTCCGACCCGGTGGTGGTGGGCATGGTGGCAGTCGACTTGACTGACAGCGGGCTCGCGGCGGCGCGGCCACCTGGCGTGTGGTTGTCGGTTCGGGGTGACGAGAGCGGGGTCCCGCGGGCAGCGTCCTCGAGCTCCCAAGAGTTGCGGTGCCTGTTGTGCATGAGGCGCGGGTAGTAGTCACCCTTGTACAGGTACTCGAGGACGGCCGAGAAGACCTCGGGCTCTTCGTCGGGGAGGGAGATCCTCTTGCTCTGCGCATTGCGAAAATGGTGATCACGGCAAGCGGCCTCGAAGAAGGGCGCCTGGCGAAGGACATCTTCGTGCGCTGCGAACAGTCGCCCCTCCCGGCCCACCGTCAGAGTGACGATGGGCGAGGGGGCCACGGATTTGTTGCTCCTCGACGAGGCGGGTGCCTCCGGAGGCAGGGCCTTGCCGAGGGTTTCCTCCGTGAGCGACCGTTCCAGTCTCGACAGCTTCTGGGGATCCCGGATCGAGTTGGACTTCTTCAACAGCCTCGTGGACTTGTCGACGCGGCCATGGTCCGGCTGGTGGGACCTGAAGGAGCGCTTGAACATGGCTGCCAGAAGTACGTTCGATGGGAGGGATTTCTCGAAATGACCTAGTTCACAGCGGCAGAATGCGTGCGCTGCGATCGGAGATTCGAGAGACTTGTAGAGAGCGACGAAAAGAGCGGCGAGAGGAGAAGGTGGAAGAGAGTGAGACTCGGGTTGCAGAGTCGACGCACAAACAAAAGATTGACAAGGAGGGCCCGGGCGGATGATCTCGAATCGTTGAGGGAATGACTTGAACGAGCGGACGAGGAGATCTCCAGCGAAACTTTGCGACCCTGGATGTTGTGGTGAGGAGGGGGGGAGGGAAGGAAAAGAGGAACAAGAAGACGAGGCATCGCGGGGCAGGAGGCAAGTATTATACTCTGGCGGGTGCCTGTGCATCTCCCGCATGTGATTGGCGGTTAGCTGTACTCGTCCTTCGTCACCGGTGGTTGGGCTGGGCATCAACGTGCAGTAGGAGCACAAGACTAGGGACAGGGATGCAGGGATCGAGCCTCCAATGGCCTGGCGGCATGTGCTGGCCCTTCACGCCGCCTCACGGATGGTACTTATTGCCGATTGAGGCAGCCAGCGATCAGCATGCCGCCCTGCTTCGGCCCAAGTCGCCAGGCACACGCATTGCGCACATTGGGCCGGGATCGTGGGGAAAAGGAAGGGTATCAATTGAGCGTTGCGTATCGAGGCGGTCCGGCCTACTATTCCCTCTGCATAACCACCACCAAGCCCGAAATGCACAGTAGGACTGTCTTGATCCAGGGATGTTCGCTCATCATGATGGTCACGTACCCGACGAAGGGGATGTATGCCACAACTGCATTTGTTGTGGTCAGCCAGTTGTAACTCCTGGGGTCTTCTCAAGGACCATGTGCACTCACCACTGCCGATGATGTCCTGTCTCTCGAGATAATCTTGGCCCCGGGCGTAAAGTTCTTCGTCGGATCCGGCATTGTTGTCGCCCTTGGTGAGGATCTTGGCGTCATCCCCTTGGCCGTACTTCCTGACGATGCGATGGACGATCTGGGCGTGTTAGCGAGCAGCCCTAGCTATGCCTCGGACCCTGATGCTCAACCTGTACAGCCGGCCAGTCCTGTTCTGGGTAAACATACGGGAATATCCTTGCCCTTGACATTGTAAACAACAATTTCGCCAACGTCGGTTTCCGCCAGCAGGTTCCTGTTCCACAAGAACAGCAGCTATGTATTTGGTCAGTCTTCCTCTTCCTTCCTGACTCTCTTGCGTTGTAACTTGACTGACATCTCCTCTTTGGAATGCGGGCTCCATGCTGCCGGACAGGACGACAACAATCGGGGACGGCGAGTCGGAAATCACGGAGAGACCTTTCCACATCTGCGTTGGAGGCAAGTTAGCCAGCTGGCGCATCGGAGGGAGCAGAGTGGCCACGCACCATGAAAGCAGTGGAAAGAATCAGGCCAAAGTTGAGGACCTGCGCGGCGGCCTGCCGGGGGTTCTTGAGGGCGGACAGCATGTTGGGCCGGTTGTGCTGGGTTTCGATCGTGGCGTCTTGGTGGTGGTGTTGAAGCCAGTCTTTCGGGACACGGGGCAGTTGATCTTGGGAGTTTCTGGGGTCGGGTCGTAAGGTAGCTTGAAGCACGGTCCACATGTTGATCCGGGCCGTGCCGTTCTGTTAGCCAGGGGCGAAGTCGACCACCGCAACTTCGACTTCCTCCCTTATTCACCAAGCGGACTTGATGGAAACAATGCCCGTGTTTCGTTCTGTATAATTTCATTGGGTTCCTAATTCAATTTGTTCTCAACCATGATGCAAAAACTTCCAGGTTTTCGAGGGATTTCGTTGCCAAGTCCGGATTGGCTCTAGCCTCCAGCCTCCAGCACTGAAGCACGTCTTGTCGTGAGAGACACATAATACTACTGCCATTAGGCTTGGAGAGGAGCAGGGACACTTTACAGCTCATGTTACCTATGCAATTGCCTTTTGTGACATTGGTTACTGCTAGCCTTGCCTCATCGCCGAGTCGAACGATGCTCTGGTCTGTCTGGGAGCACATCCATCGTACCTTCCACATCCCGCACAGCAGCCCCAGTGGCAGGCGCTGTGAACTGAATGCAGCTTCCTCTGAAAAATAGAAACATGACTGATCATGTAGCTGACACGATGGCTCCCTCGCCTGAGCAATTCGCTTCTCTTCTTCCCCCTTGACTTGACTCTGACATCGCGCCGACAGTACTCTTATTCGCGGCGTCCTCCTGTTTTCCAGCAAGGATTCGCCTATACTTCCTCTCCCGCCAGCATCTACATCTTCCGAGCCATTCCTTGCGCATCCTGATCGAGAATCAAGCCCAAATATGTCCGACACGGCCACGACGCCGCTCTTGCAGGAGCTCGGGTTGCCAGCCCCCACTGGCTACGGTCAGACTCGTGACCATGTGAGCTTTTACAGGGTACTTCACGTTTCATAGTTCTGCACTGACTTTGCACGTCCTCCAGCCTGCCTTTCTCCGAGCCTGTCATTCTCCCTGGCGATGGCTCCCACAGGATTCCCTCTGCTTCGTCCGCGGTGGCATCCTTGCTTACCTCATTGCCGTTGGCATCTTGATACTTGACTACAAGATTGAGCAGGACTCGGACAAGACGGGCTGGGGCCTGTTATTCAACTTTGGAACCATCACCTACGGTCTCATTCTGGCATACCACGCGATCGTTTTCGTGAGTTGCTCCGTCGTCGTGCCATCGTCGTCCTCCCACTGACTAGCGTGTCTTTGCAGTCCTGGACGTACACTCACCTGTACTTTCCGCGCATCGATGATTGTCGGTCCGGATGGGAGTACGCGGTTCTTCGTGCCATGTCTCTTCCCCGCAACATGGCCAGTCTGCGCAAGCAGTTCTACTTTACCCTCTTGTACTTCACGACTTGCGTCTGGGCCGTCACCAACACTGCCCTGTACTGGTTCGTGACTCTGCCGCACAACGATGCTGAGGACGGCACGCCTCCCGCGCCGCAGCCCTCAGGCGTCGGAATAGCCTGGGCTCCGGCAGACTCCCCGATGCATTTGAGAGAAATGCAAGTCCAGATGACCCCGACGATCGACGAGATGGGCCCCATCGGGAAGACGCCTTGTGAGTGGTCGGAGCCCTTGGCTTGGTGAGATGTAGACTGACTGGGGCATAGTTACCGACATCTTCGGCGAAGGATGGTTCAAGGCGTTCATCTATCTCAATCTCTTCGCCGTGACCACGTTGATCGTGTTCATCGAGATCTTCTTCCTGAACAGCATCAAGCGTCCGATTGTGAGTGGACTTTGTGTCCATCATCTCTCCAGGAGACAGCTCTAACAAGTGTTCAGGCCGTTGGAGCCCACATCTTTGGTCTCATGTTCTTCTCAGGCCTCTACCTCGGCTGGGCTGCGATTGGCCGTGTCCTCACCGGCGTGTACCCGTTCTTCTGGCTCAACGAAGACGAAGTTGGCTCGCGCGAGGCGGTTGTGGCGAACTGCATTGGCTTTGTCGCGCTCTCCCCCTTTGGTGAGTCAAACATGGCAAAGAACCTCTGGGGACACTGCTAACTCGAGACCAGTCTTTTCTCTCATATACGGCTTCATCGCCATACGCGAAGCTATCAACAAGTCAGCCGCTTTGTCTCGTATCGAGCAAGCCGCTGTGCGTGCCGCGAATCACGACGACTGATGGAGAGCCCAGGAAACTTGGGCGCATCAAGCCGCAGACTGAGAATGAGACGGGACAGTCGCCCTCGAGTGTCGCAATGACGCTCATTTCTTCCTCCTAGAACATGACTGGGTCTCGCGGCTGTATACCTAGGTCAGATGACCATAGAATCCTTATTTGTATACTACACTGCATCGCATTTGGCCTCCTACTACCACGTGCTCAGCATACGTTTCCGCCCGAATAAATGTAACGGTGATGGTACACGGTCGCAAGGATGGCGCACGTCTCTTGGCAGCATAGCCCTATGCCTAAGCGACCCCAAAGAGCTAGCTCATCTATGATCTGGAGTAATCCAGGGCTGACTGCATGCCTCCTTCGGTCATCGTCGACAGGGGTTTACCGCTCCCCGGCGAGTCACAGAGCGTAGACTTGCCATCGTGATGCACCCGCGACAGGAGCTGAACTCTTAAATGGCTGCCTGCTGGGCATGCTGGCTGACGCTTGTTTGTAACAAATGGTTGGTCTTGTAGCTACTTCTGGTCACTTTGTTCACTGAGTACTTGTTAAGTGTTCTCGCCCTCGATCTCGTTGCGCTCGGCGTTGGACTTGGTCTGTGTCTCTCCAAATCTTGTCTTCAGCCGAGAGATCATTGAGCTTGGCTCTTGCCGCTCTCACCAAGGTAGTCGGGCCTCTGAATATCCAGCTCGCCCACCATGGGCGTACACGACGAGCCTCAGACGCAGCGACCTCGGCAGACAGCGTCGCCGGCGCCGGCCACCGCATCGAACCTGAGTTACGAAGCCACGTCTCAGAAGGAACTTCTACAGCCATTCTACTTCCAGCCGAACCTCCGGCCGCGCCGCGAGGCCATGTACCGCAAGAAGCTGCACCTGGCCAAGCTAGCGCTGCGCTTCCTGGACATCGCCTTCTCCACCACGACGCTCGTGGTGGCCTTGGTGCTTGTTGGCATGGACCACTCGGCGAAGGTCTGGTTCCTCATCTTCGCGGTGCCGGGGCCTGGATGTGCTATCATATGGGAGGTGCTTGAGCTCTTCACCGTCTGGAGGCGGGGCGGAAAGGTGGGCATCCACCCGGGCGCGCACGTTGGCGTGCACCTGATCCTGTGGCTGCTGCTCGCGATCGGCGTCGGGTTCCTGACGCCGGTGCTGCGGTACGACACGGAGGCGGAGGGCTTCAATTCGCATTATTGGGAGAATGAGTCCTGGAGGAAGTATGGCTATGACCCGCTCGAGAGCGTCTGGGTGAATGTCATCATCTTTTTGGCGCTGGCGATGTAGGTTTGGTTCCGAATCCCTGGCATTTTGTGATTGGGCTGACGTCCTGTTAGGCTTTGCAATTTCGCGCTGTTCGTCTTCGCGTGCGTTGAGATGGCGAGGATGAAGAGACAACCGCCGGCTGTTTATGTCTTGGAGCCGGATGGAAAGGTGGTGCCGATGATGGGCGTCATACCTGTCTTGGAGCTGCCAAAGACGGCGCACTTGTATGAGGGGGCACCTCTGTCGGTGACGCCGCGGGTCGCGGAGCCGAAGTCGAGGGCGTAGGAGGGTGGATGGGCATGTAATTGAGGCTGCGTATGGGTCGTTACCGGCATAGGGAACGGGGTTCATCGGCGTTGAGGGCAGAGTGGAGGGGTAAACTTGGGTAATGTCTAATGTGTAATGTGTAATGTCTAATCCGATGGTTGGGCTTGGTCTCTTTGCTGGCTTGCTGGTACTGATCCTGGAATCCGGGAGGGCCGCTGGGTCGACAAAGGGCCGGCGAGGTAGATGGCTTGTTCGGGAGACGGTGGGATCAGGCAGGCTGTGGAGGAGGTAATGTGAAACGAGACAAAGAACTTATACAGGTTGTAACACACAAGACAAGAGTTTGGGTTCAAAACCGATGTCATGGCCGGTGTGTGCCAAGAACATGGGCGAGGAGAGGAGACCACGCTTGGTGTCCTGTTGACGATGGCCTCTAACTGAGAACATCAGGGCTGCGGAAGTTCCAATCAATCTCAACCAGAACTTCTCAACGCGAGTCATCTTCTATTTAACACCTGGCCATCCAGGCGCTCAATCCCTCCCCAGCAGATCCTCCACAGCAGACTCACGCACCTCACATACTACCCTTCAATCTAGCCCTTCCAACCCCTCGAACCATCAAAGCCCCACGCTCCAACATCCACTCGAACACAGACGCAATGGTCACTTACACCAAGTCCTGCCACAACTGCGGCGCCGCCATCCCCGCCCGGCAGCCCTACCCCTTCTGCCACGGCTGCGAGGAGCAGCGCCGGCAGTGCAAGCGCCGGCAGATCGAGTGGGAGCGCCAGCAGGCGTCGCTGCTGGCCCAGCTGGAGGCCTCGCAGCAGGTCGGACAGCTCTCGGCCATGATGGAGAAGTTGCAGATTGAAGAGCATGGTAAGTGATGGCTCCCCTCACTTGCTTGTTTACGCGTCGCAGGTTCGATGCGCTACGAACAGTACATGGGGATGATCTAGAGACACGGTCGCTGTGAAGAGTGTGTTTGTTCGAACAAGGTTTGATGGTAGGTTTCTTCCGTTACTAATTCAATTGAACTGGTTTTCATGCTTACACTATATGTCTATATGCGATGTGATGTATATTCAATGGGCAGGTGATGATATCTTCGACAAGGTGATCATCTATGATCTCCAACACGCCACCTCACTCGTCGAACGTCGGCTTCCGCTCGAGGCAGACGGGCATGTGCAGCAGGTGGCCGCGCCTGCCCCTCGCGAAGGGCGCATACAGCGCCGCGGCCGAGTACACGGCGACGAGACTGGCAAGCGTGGGCCAGTGGAAGTCCTCTGGGCGCGGGAAGACGATGGTAGTGGCAAAGGCAAGGAGCTCGAAGAGGTTCTGGAACGCCGACTCGGCGGTGGAGAAGTTTCCCCTCTGCTCGGCCTCGACCTCCTGATCACAGTCAGCAATCTCTTCACACGGCATTACTTTCCTCATGCTCTCTCCTCGGGACATACCTCTTGGATCAGGAGCTGGGCGCAAAGATCGTACCCCCAAAGCCCCAGCCTGCTGGCGGCCACGCACACGGCGAGCACGGTGGCGATGAGCGCGGGCTCTGGGTGTTCGCTGAATGTGTCGCGGAACAGGAGCGTGACGCCCGTCGTGAGCCAGATGGCGAGCCAGCTGAGGGACCAGAGGCCGCCGCGGATGGCGCCGATGCGGTCGACGATGCGCGGGGCGGCCCACGTCGCGCTGACTTCAATGGCCGTGCTGAGGGTCCGCAGCACGCCGACGTGGAGGGAGGTGTAGCCGACGGACACGAGGTAGGTGATGAGCTGGCCGTTGAAGGAGAGGACGGTGAGGTAGAGCAGGGCGAGGGAGAAGGAGGGGAGGAAGGCCGGGTGCTTGAAGTAGCGGGACATCATGGTGATGGGGAGCAGCTTTTTCGGGGAGCAGCATTGTCGGCGGTCTGAGGAGGGGGGGTCCTCGACGGCGTCGCGACGTAGCGCTGGGATTGCGGAGTGAACCTATATGGACGTCAATGAGCACCCTCCAGAGGTCAGAGGAGGACCTACGCTGGCGATGCAGAAGTACTCGGCTGTCACGGAGAGCACGTTCATGCCGAAGACGACCCAGATAGCGACGCTCGTGGAAGCCATGTCGACGAAAGAGATGGCCAGGGGTGCGCAGAGCTTGCAGACGAGGTCGATGCGGCGCATCTGCGCATTCACACCTTCCCAGACGTCAGTGATCGCATGAGCATTGTGAACTGTCAACGCCAGAACATACCTTGCCGTAGCTTGTCATTTCCCTCAGTGATGACCACGACCTACAAAAATGAGCTTCACCCGCCAGACATGGCAGCGCGACATACCCAATCCCTCTCAATCGAGATGAGGTTCATGACAGAGCACACCTTCTCGACGCACGCAAACAAGACCAGCGCCGCGAAAAGGCCATACGTCACGTAGGTTCCCCCTCTGGTGGTGAGAAGCACGGCAAAAACGACGCAGCTCGCAGCCACGGCGCAGCGCTGGCCGACGATGGAGGCCCTGACGACGACGAGGCGGTCGCCCCTGTCGATCCAGGCGCCGACCGGGTGTGCGAGGACGATGGCCGACGCGGCGCGGAAGAGGGCGTACGCCGACAGCGGCAGCAGCGTGCCCGGGAAGATGGAGGCTAGGAACAGCACGGCGGCGAACTCGAAGAGGCGCGAGTTCCACGTCGAGAGGAAGTGCGACGTGTAGAGCTGCAGCCGCAGGCTGGAGCTGATGGAGGGCGGGCTGGGCGACTCGGGCTCGGACTCGGCGGTGTCGAGTCCCTGGGGCTCGGGGGCCGCCAGGAGCGGTTCTGTGTCCTCGGGTGCCATTGTTGATGTTTCACCTGTCGGATGACGGTTGTTTGCCTCGATTGAGTGCTGGTTGTAGCGGCATGGCTGTCGTCAGAAGTGGTTGACGTCGAAGTTGTTGAGAGGAGTGGAGTCTTGAGATGATCGCCTCAGACTCCGATGCCGGTAGTTGGACGGTGGCCTGATCTACGCATCCCGGCTGCGAAAGGAGCCGGCGCACTTGCTTTAATCTAGTTACTGATTTGAGCACCTTGATGACTCGCGCTATGTTGGAATAGATAGCAGCTGAGGGTATACTTGAATGACCGCCGCACCGGGCTCAAGACGATCACTCAAGGAAACATCACATCTTCACTTTCACAGCCACTCACTCATCTCACCCCAGCCAAACCAAAACACAGCACAATGACGACATGGACCAAGATCGCGGAGAGCGACCGTCTCAGGCGCTCCTCCCAGATCATGTCCGTCGTGCAATCGCAGGCCTACATCTTCGGCGGTGAAGTCGAACCCCGCCAGCCGATCGACAACCAAATCGACGTTGTCAATCTCGAAGCGACAGGCGACGGCAAGTGAAGAGTGTGCACCCCAAAGCATGACCATAGCTCATAGTCGCTCAGCCGTGCAGACAAGACCATCAGGGGCAGACGCCCCCTCGCCGCGCGTAGGAACCGCATCGGCCGTCTTCAACGGCGACGTCTACATCTTTTCCGGACGCGGCGGCGTAGCCATGGACGCCATCGACGAGTCCTTCAACCTGTGGCGCTACTCGCCCTCCACGTCTACCTGGAACGTCGTGAAGCCCGTCAACGACGGCCCCGAGCCGCGCAGCTACCACGCCATGACGTCCGACGGCGCGTCGACCATCTACCTGCACGCCGGCTGTCCCAAGGCCGGCCGCCTCTCGGACCTTTGGGCCTTCCACGTCGCCTCCGGCCGCTGGACGCGTCTCCCCGACGCCCCGGGCCCGTCGCGCGGCGGCACGTCCATCGCCTTTGCCGGCGGCAAGCTGTACCGCATGGGCGGCTTCGACGGCACGAGCGAGCAGGGCGGGAGCATCGAGGTGTACGACCCGTCGGACGAGTCGTGGACGAGCATCGCGTTCGAGACCGGGCCCGAGGCGAGGAGCGTGTGTGCGCTGCTGGCGGTCAGGCGCCACGGCAGAGATACGCTGCTGACGCTGTTTGGCGAGAGGGACCCGTCGTCGCTCGGGCATGCTGGTGCTGGCAAGATGCTGGGCGATGTGTGGGCTTTTGATGTCGAGAGGGCCAGCTGGACGGAGGTGAGGACGACGGGGGACGCCCCTCTGCCTAGGGGATGGTTTGCTGCTGATGTTTCTAGGGGAGAGACGGACTCGGTTATTGTTCACGGCGGTCTTGCAGAGGATAACTCGAGGCTTGGGGATATATGGAGACTGGCGCTCGAGTGAGGGGTCTGGAGAGTGTGTCCATTGCTTGTTGAAACATGACTGTAGTTCCTTCCCTGGGTGATGGTTCTGCCAACATGCATGGCAGGAGAGAACCGGTGTTCTGCCCTTACCTGAGGTGGGTGACATCTCTCCCAGCGCTGGTACATGTCAGGGGCAGAGCAAGTGGTGGTGTGAATCTGACAGCTAACATAGATCAATGAGATCTGCGACTGATAGCTTTTATTGCCACCTGTGTATATTCTATCAATAAGGTATCTCGAGGTACGAGAAATTTTTTAATACCAAGCTAGGTAAGTCTCTTTTTATGATGAAAATGGCGTTTGAGAGGCGTCAAATGTATGCTACGCCTCACCGCGTCTCGTGACATCGTCCTTCCGAACCTAAAAATACTAAACAATACACCGCGAGGTTTCTGCCAGTATAAATACATCATTGGCCCCTCTTCTTCTCTCTTGCCTCTTCGGTAGATCCTCAACATCCTCGGAATTCCTCACAAACCCTTTCAGCAGCATCATCTTCTTTCACGTCTCCAGGCTGTCACGGACGCCATGACTACAGGGAATACCGAAGACCTCATTTTTGAGCTAGTAGTACAGATGTTATACTTTATATACATCGACATGACAGAGAAAATCGTCATTCTAAATCGAGATCCGATCATCCGAAGAGTGAGGCAGATTCAAGGTTTCCTCCGCCTACCCCGATGCCTACACGTCGTGTCGGAGATTCACCCCGGCTTGCTCGAACGCGACTTGAGAATGGCAACCAACTCCCTCGCCACCGCCTTCATTCTCCATGTTTTCTCACTGTTAACGCTCCCAACATTCAACCGCGATTACGGTTGGTTCATCGGAATTGAAGCCGTGGTTGTCGTCATCTTTCTCATGACTTGGTACCGGCTGGCCCTGAACCGACGTAGACTAGAGCGTTCGGCGATCGGCAAGATGGAAACGACGAGAATGTTGGGCCCGACACTCGATGTCGAAGAGAAACAAATGGATTATCAAGGCATCAAGGATTGAACATCTCGACAGACTGCCTGAGCCACTTTTGGCAAAAGCAACGAGGGCGCTAGTCCCGATACGAACCCAGCCCCGTTGCCGCCCCTGGCGCCAGCAACCTGGGCTGAGGTGAGTAGTGAGCTCCAGCGGAAAGCGCAGCGCAGCGCAAACAAACACTGGCAATCGCGGACCATCGATTTCCATCAAAAGCCCACCAGAGCCCAGCTCCACCCTCCTCCCTCGCAGCACCTCCCTGCTTCCACCCTCGACACATCGCGCGCACCTCTTCACAGCTGTCCAGCTACCACGAACCTCGCCACTCTTTGAGCACCAGCAACTTTCTTCCCCCCAAAACCACATCTGTAACCGCCGCAATGGCTTCCGAGAACACCTCCGTCAACGTCCCCCAGGACGACCCCGCCGGCAAGGGCAAGGGCAAGGACGTCGTCGAGTCGCACGCCGAAGACACGGCCATGGACGAGGACGACAGCTCCAGCTCCAGCGACGAGGGTGAAGAGGAGGTAAGCCGTCACTCTTGCACCCCTTGACGCGCCCTTGCGCAACTGCGTCTGCGCACGCTCTTCCAACTTCTCCAGTCCACTAACACGTGCCCTCCTTCCAGAACAACGACGTGAACCGTAAGACCAGGGCGCTCCGCGAACCCCTACAGCAGCGCACGCGAAGCTAACCACACAAGCAGCCGCCGCCGATGACGACGACGGCATGGACGAGATCGACCTGAACAACATCGTCGAGGGCGGCCGCCGCACCCGCGGCCGTGTCATCGACTTCGCCAAGGCCGCCGAGGAGAACCCCGTCCAGGGCGACGATGACGATGAGGACGACGATGACTTCAAGGCCCCTGAGGACAAGGACACCAAGATGGACACCGACTGAGTGGTTCCTCGCAACGCCCGCGACGCCGACTCGATCGGCAGCTCCCCTCGCGCTCTCGACGGAATCTCGACGGAATCTCGACGGAAACACGGCTGTCAATATGGAAACCCAGGGAGGTCACGCGGAGGCATCTTTGCACTCGGAGAAAAGTTTTGAGGAATCGGGGAGACAGGCCCGTTCCATTTTTGACGGTGATGAAGACGTCGTGCGATCAATGGCTCGGGCTGGGACGGAGGTTGGCGTTTGGCCTGTGGGCGACCGCAACGTGAGCCGCCTGTTTGCTGCCGTAGCTACCGCAAAAGCAATGAAATGATATGATGACAACAGACCTGGGACCTAAATCCCCTCCAGAACCAGAACTGAAGTAACAGCTTGATCTTCACGAAACAGTGATCACTAAACCAAAAAGCCAAGGCGTCGTCACAGGCAACACGGCCGTGAACGAGACCTGTCAAGAAACACTTCCATTCCTCTCTACAGACATCAATCGACCAACACCACACACCCAGCACACCCAGGCAACAATATCATCTTCTTCATGGCTCTGACGCGCAGCACCACAATGAAAACGACACACTCCTCAGAGGGAAAACACATCAAAAATTCCGCCCGCGATGACCCCGAAGGGCAATCGAAGCAGGCCGGCTCCGCGATGTGCAATGCAGGCCTTCCTTCTTACTCCGAGGCATTCGTGAGCGCCCCGGAGTCGAACAAGGTAAGTATGAAGAAGAGAAAAGAGGAAGAGAAAAGAAATGGAAAAGCCGGCGAGGGCGGGTGGGTATTTATAGGCGTGGTGGCAGGGGTTGCGGGCGATTTGCGGCCCGTGGGTGAATGGGCAGGAGGGAAGGGTGATGAGGAAGGAGCAGAGGCAGGGATTTTTGAGGTGGCTTCCAACAATCACTGTGATTGGAAGGAAGATGAGATCTTGGGAAGTTGTGGTCCGCTTTGAGGGTCTGTTGCCTGGTGAGGCCAATTCGAGAGGAAGGCACGCCTAGCTGGTTTGCTGGTGAAGTGAGGCCGTTCTTGCCAAGGCCAATGCCGCAACTGTTGTCACATGCTTCATTGCACAATCGGAAGTGACGACTCTGGGTGAACAATTCAGGCTTGCAGGCAGGCAGGCGCAAAGATGCACAGCTTCTTCAACGCAGCGACAGGCCGGTTGTGAGGATGATGGCGTTGTCAGGCGCAAGGTGTGCCATGCTTTGATGCTGGAGGAAATCTACTTGCCACGACACGCCATCAAATTGCCCTGTAAGAATGCCAGATCCAATGAATTGATTTTGCGGGCTCTCCTTTGCACAAGTGCTTTGCTCGATACCTTGGTGAAAGTCAAAAAGGCGCAATCAGCCTGCGACTTCTCCTACATGAAACGACTGATAGACGTGGGCTCTCGCCATAAATAGCATTGATGGCAGGCGCCGCAGCCCTCGACCACGCCCACCAGCCCCCCACGAGTAGGAGAGGAGCCCCATCGCCAAACGAACATCTTGTTGCTCTATGGGTCCTCTCTGTCCAGCAGACAGGGAATATTTGGAATCCCTCGTCCATTTCATCATCGCCATCTGCATAAGGCATGCCAACTGAGCTTGCTGGGCTGGGCATACTGCCAAGACACGGGGTCGTCCCGAACTGCTGTTGGAAGAGATGCCCGCCTGGATTAACCTCTCTTGGCGAATAAGACATCCTCGTCAAGGGAAAGTCAAGCCGGAGATGCGGCCAGCACTATACAGGCAAGCACCGCGGCATTCAACGTCAGGGCCACACTGAAACGGTCTGAGCACGAACAGTGCCTACAGTCGCCGTTGGTCGTGGATTCCTGCCACCGGAGTTTGAGGGGAGGTCGTGCCGACGCAGGGGTCTTTCCGTATCCATTTTGGGGTTCACTGGCCAATTGCACGCCACAGAACCATGGTGCCGGCTAGCCTACGGCAGGTTGAGACGAGGTCCATGCTGAGGCTCTGAAACGGTTAGCCAAGACTTGAAACTGGCTACTCCTTCACCGCTTGGGAGCTCGACTCGTTCATTGATACCTCGACGCACGCTGCCACTCTCACCAAAAAGCTTGGTATACCCTCCTATGAAGTTATTGCCATCCACGCTGGCCCCGCGCCCGCTCCGTCCGATGTCGATGGCCTTGGCCATCCCAGCTTAGCTTCTGACAGGGCACGTCCAACCAGACCATGGCCCGCGACTCTAGTCGAGGCAGCCCAGGGCGAAGCGCTGAGGAGGGCTCCCTTATCATCCCATCTCCTGCCATCACTCGTCCCGGCTTGGATTTTGTGATGTTGTCGCCTCACTCCTGATCCCGTCCATTTCCTTCTTTCCTTTCTCCTTGCGTACTTCGTACCGGGCTGTGCCTCTTGACTGTATCTTGTTCCGTTCCCTCTCCAGCTGGTCTGAATTCTTTCTTTGACTATCCGTCTCAAGCCGCGGCCATGGACTGCACGTCGAGCAACATCATGGAGGTAGACCTGATGGAGGACCCCCTCGGGCTGAGGCTTGCCAAGAGGTGAGTGACTAAGTATTACCATCATTATTTTGAGCCGTTCTCTGACCCTTGACAGACGCTCTCCTCCCGGTCTCTACCGCAAGAACAGGCCCAGGGCCATTCAGATCCGCCAGAGCCAGCCTCAACAACCGCCTGCAGAAGAGGACCTCCCTTCCCCGGCATCGCCTGCCGGCGGGCCAGAGTCCGATGATGATTCTTCCGACGACGAGGCAGATTCCCCTTCGCCCACAACCACGACTTTCCCTTCCGGCACGGCGTCCCCTACCACTCTGCCATCGGGTTCCGGCGCCCCTGGTAGCGATAGTCTGACGAACAGGCCAGTGGCCCAGGGCGCCATCGACCCTTCCAAGCAGGCACAGGATCCGACGACGGGTATCGTCTTTGGTTCCGTGGGTACGTTGTTCTTCCGTCTGCTCATGAACCTTGTCATGCTGACATTCTCCAGGCGCGGCGTCCATCTGCCTGTGCCTCGGCGTCGGCATCTGGTGGCTCTGCCGCTATCGACGAAAGAAGCGCTTGTCCAAGGTGAACTCGTCCCCGCCTCGGTCCAACACGGGATCGTACATGCAGCAGGCGAACCTGCCACCCAACACGGGCCCTCCGCAGCGCGCGCAGTCGAACCTGATGGACCAGCTCCTGACGGCCGCCTACGACGTGGAGCAAGGAGCGCATGCCGAGAGGGAGCAGCAGATGCAGGCGCCCTACGGCTACCTCAACGAGAAGCGATACGACCCGTCGCAACAGCTGCCCATCCTGCAGCCGGCGCCCGTGACCCAGCCGACGGTTCGGTGGTCCATCGCGAGCTGGGTGCGCCGCCACAACCCCCTCCGTCTCAACCCCGTGGGCGGCCGGAGCAGTATGTACTCGACCAGCAGCAGCGGCGACGCCCCGGCCCGCCAGTCGGTCCCGCCCGTGCCCCCCGTGCCGGCCGCGTTCCAGTCCAAGGGCCAGCCCCGGGCGGACGACGAGGCGCCCCTGGTCCCGCGGCTGCTGTTCAACCCGCGCGCCGCTTCGAGCCTCTACTCGGGCACTCCGGGAGAGGCCGTCGAGTCGCCCGTGTCTGCGTACGCGAGGAACTCGGGCGCGTGGGTCCAGCGCGACGCGAACCCCGGGAGGCCGCAGATATTCGTCGGCCGGGCCGTGTCCATGGCTCCGACGGAGGTGACGACGAGCAACGCGAGCGAGAGCACGTGGGCGAGCTGGGGCGCCGGCGTCAGTCGGCCGCAGCCTCGGTTCCAGCAGCAGCAGCAGCAGCAGCCCGCCACGCCGCGCCGGGCCTGGATAGAGAGGTGTGTGAACCTGGGGGGATGGAAGTAATTGGGTCTCTTAGATCTGCATCGTGCGCAAATAGACTTTGCTCCGAGAATCATACCCTTTGATCTCGTGACGTTAGTAGCCCAACATCCTGAGACCACACACCACTGGTAACATCTCCAACTCGGTCCATCCCCTCGCGACTCATCACCGTACAATTCCCAGCCCTCACCCTCCGTCACCCACCCGGCCCCATCCCCATCCCCGGTCCAGAATCCAGACCCTCATCTCGCCCCGATTCCCCACCCTCCACCTCTCACTTTTTTTTTCCCCTCCCCCGTCGCCGCCCACCGGTCCAAAACTTTCTTCCATTCTCTCGGCTGATTCGCCCTGCCCTCAAGTATCCCCCCTCCCACACCGGCCGACAACGAAATGGGTTCGGTGGTGTAGTTGGTTATCACGTCAGTCTAACAAGCCTCACCTGGCAACAGGTGTTCGCGGTTTCACTGAAGGTCGGGAGTTCGAGCCTCCCCTGAATCACAGCCCATTACAGGTTCGGTGGTGTAGTTGGTTATCACGTCAGTCTAACATGCACACCTCGTGAGGTGTTGTGGTTTCACTGAAGGTCGGGAGTTCGAGCCTCCCCTGAATCATGAGCCTGGGACTTGGATCCGAGAGGGTCTGGGTTTACTTTTGTTTTTTTGGGGTGTCTGCCATTGTGTGTCTGGCTGCCGGGATGGGGAGGGCTCTGGTCTGAGGTTGTGGGATTTTGTGGGAGTGCGAGGTAGGCGTGTGGCTGATGCAGTGGGAGGCTGTCAGAAGGAGACGGTGATGAGATGTTGAAGAGAGTTGTCTGGGCTGATGGCCATTGCAAACTTTGGTTCTGGACGTGTTTGGGAGAAGGAAAGGCGCTGCTTCTTTCGCAAACGAAGACGACGCCTGTTTGGAACATACCGGATCTCAATGGGAGCGAGGAAGAAGACTCAGCCCAAGCTCTGGTCAATGCAGACCTCCCTCCTCCCAACGTCACCTGCTCACAGACCCGGTTGACGCTGAGGGTCGAAGGGAGATCTTGGAAGTGTTGCCGTGAATTTTGGCACAGGCTTTCACCTACATCGTGGTAATCCACCAAAGTATCAAGGGCGTTTTCACCTGCGTGGGGGCTTCAATGCCATCTACCTCCAATACAGCCTCAGCAGAGACCGTAAACACCCTACAGCTGCCGACTTGAACGGCGTGAAAAGGCCAAGAGCCACCCCCATACTGAGGCTCGGCTTGTCCATCAACTTCCTTGTCCTGTCAAGCCCACTCCACCATGCTGACCCTGGGAACTGACCCCAGCCAAACTCATCATGAGTCCCTCCACTTCTCCAGCACAGCTCGCATCTCTCCCACGACACCCCGATGCCTCTCCACGACCTCGAATCTCCTCGCCAGCGCGGACCAGTCCTCGTCCTCAGCCATGTTTTCCTCGCGCACCCTCCGGTCAGCATCAAACACGACCACCACGGACTCGTCAAACGCCAGCTCGTCATCACAGATAAAGTCGACCCAGTATCTCTGCACCTCCGAGACGAGAGACGCATTTGATGCCCGTCCTTCTGTGCCCGAGGACCCCTCCTTGGCATCGACCTTTGTCATGTTGGCGTGGAAACAGTCAAAGGCGTAGATGAGGTCGATGCAGTGGTGGGCATACCCCTTGTTGACGCCTGGGAATGGATTGCCGGCTTTGAATCTGAACCTGCGCGCTCGGCTCGCAGGGGCAGGTGAGCCGTCGGAGGGTCTGGTTTGATTTTTTGAGTTGGATAGGAATTGCTGGTATACATGCGCGCTCGGTAGTCCGAATGTCGCCTCCGTCATAATCTTGCTCAGGAGGATGTGTAGGTCCGGCAGGGGAGTGTCTGCTTTGATGCCGTACGTGTCGAAGATTTCGTGCAACGGCTCTTGTGGTACAGAGCTGAACAGTTGGAGAGCCTCCTCGAGGGACTTGATCTTGGGGATCCCGAAGCCGTTGGCGTACTCGTCGCATGTTAGCATGCCGTGTCAGCATTGGGAGACATCTGCCCCTTACCTCGTCTTCTGCGTCCCCGACGAACACGACCATCTCCTCAGTTGATGCCGCTGCTCTTTCAGACGACCCCCTTTCGCTCTGTTGAAGGTGTGTGCTCCATTGACCCGGTAGCAGCTCTCGTACCGTCACGCCATCCACGACAGGTCTGTATAAGACCCATCCGAGCCGAACCGCAGCAGCAACCAACTCATCAGCAGAAAGAGCCAACAGCTTATCCACCCTCTCCCGCGCAGAACCCCCAGAAATACCAAGGTCCTCATAAAGCAACCGCCAAAAATCATCCTTCTCCTCCAGGGCCATCGGCCACGTCGTCTCCAGGCCCCCAGATTGCAAAAGCGCCCTCCTGAACAACGGCGACCGCGCACCATACCTAGCATCCAGGAGCTGCGCGTGCACGCTGACGCTGCCGGCCGACTGTCCCGCAATCGTGACCCTCGCCGCGTCACCCCCGAAGGCGGCGATGTTTCTGGACACCCAGAGCAGGGCGTTTGCCTGGTCGACGAGGCCGAAGTTGCCGCCTTTGCGACCGGGCTGGGTGGCGAGTATGTCTGTGCTGATGCCGAAGCCGAAGATGCCGAGGCGGTAGTTGATCGCGACGGCGAGGAAGGGTTTGCGTCTGGCTAGGGCGCTGGCGACGAGGCGGGAGGGATCTGGTGCGGTCAGTTTCTGAGAGGCGATGGGTAGGCAAGAAGAGAGACGCACCCCAGGGCGGATCGGTGGCGGCGCCGTAGCCGAAGCCGCCTCCGTGGATGTAGAAGAAGACGGGGAGGGGGTCCTTGGGATCCAGCCCGGCTTTGACGAGAGCTTCTGGACTCGGCCTGATGATGAAGAGGTTGAGGCATTCTAGTTCGTCGTCGGTCACGTCGGAGGGCCAGGGCAGGTCAGACTGGTAGTATCTGGTGTTGGCGTGCCTTGCTGACTGGGGGCATTGCGGGCTGGCTGTCTTAGCTTCTTGCCGGCATGATGTTGGGACGGACGTACCCGTTCTTCGTCGCGAGGAACTCGTCGCTCGGCAGGCTCTCTCTTACGACTGAGTGTCTCCAGCGGCCGGGGGCGGTGGCGTATGGGATGCCGCGGAACTCCTGGAGGGTGTCGGGCTGCTGCGGGGAGATCCTGCCGATGAGCTTCTGGGGACGGCCCGAGGCTGTCAGAGTGACCTGGGGAGGGTTCTCGATGAGAGAAGACGGGAGTTCGTCCATGGTTGTGCTCTGGAGGCCAGACCTGGGTTGAAGCAGGCGAAGTGATGGTGATGGTGAGGGTGAGGGTGGAGAAGTGAGGCCGAGTTGGGGGCCGAAACGGAAGAGTGAGGGGTTTTCATAAGCAGCAAATGCAGCTGCGTATTTGCCAAGTTGAAGACGAGTTCTGTAGCTGAACGCAGTGTCACGGGCATCAAACTTGTTTGGCACGGGCAATCAACGCAGGCAGCCGAAGGGACGTGCTGCCCGAGAGACGTCCTGCCCGAGGGGACGGCTCTTATGGGGAATAATAATACACGGAACATACGGGCAGCCACACCCCGTTCCCTTAGTCGTCATCTCTCGTCTTGTCAAGACGAGGACAAGGAAGCGGGAGGGAGTATGTTCAGCCATCAACAAGTCACGCAACCTTGGCGGTGGGAAAGGGGCGGTGGCTAGTAGCATACGACTCGTAGTGAACGCTTGTCTTCAAGGCAAAGGCAAGACCACGACCCTGCGACGGCCCAGGCCTTCCCTAAACCTCCTCGATCAGTAAGGCATCCCCTACATCGTATACACGAGCTTCACACCACTGACCCTCCCCTCCCTCAGCTCACGCATCCCCTCGAGCACCCCCTCCAACCCCTCGCCTCCCCTATTGACCTCGATCCGGATGGGCCTGACCGTCCCAGCCTCGAGTAGCTCCCTCGCAACGCCCCAGAACATCCTCGAGAACTCCATCTCCTCCGGTCCCGGGCTCCTCTCCTCCCCCAGAAACGCAACATGAAACGGCTCCGCGAAGCAGTCATACCCCAGCGTCCAATGCGGCCCGTCCACGAGCGGATTTGCATCGAGCACCTCACCCGCCTCGAGGCTGCTGATCGTCGCCAGCCGACCCGGCACGTCCGCGCTGAGTGCCCGCGCACATATGGCGCCCGAGGCGCTGCCCCCGACGCAGTCCCACGCGTGCAGGAGCTTGCCGGCGGTATGGGCGCGTATGTCGTCGCCGCAGGTCGGGGACGCGTAGTCGAAGACGGCGTCGGCGCCGAGGCCGCGCACGAGGTCGAAGTTGTGGGGGGATGCTGTGGCGATGACGGTGAGGTTGGAGGCTTTTGCGAACTGGATCGCCCACATGCCTGTTGCAGTGCTGCCGCCGTGGATGAGCACGGGGATGGGCGAGGGGGCCGGGCTGGTGGGGAGTGGGAGCTGGAGCGCCTTGTAGAGGCCTTGGCCCTGTGTGAAGGTGTGTTAGTCCTTCTCGTACGTGGGAGGTCATGGGAGAGGAGTCGTTGCTTACCACTGTCACGATGGAGATGCCCAAAGTGGCCGCTTGCTCGAAGGACAGGTTTGGTGGGATCTTGACCTGGACTGCGGCTTTGGCGAGGAGGAACGCGCCGAAGGAGCCGAGCTCGGGTCGAGTGAAGTGGCTGAACTCGGGGCATCTTCATCAGCACAAACAAGGGGCATCTTCAGAAGAGAGTGGCATACCAGCCATGAGTGAAGCCAGCCACGGAATCGCCCGCGGAAAAGCCGGCCGCGTCGCCATGGCCAACCTTTTCGACAACGCCGGAATAGTCGCAGCCAACGCGCGAGCCGACCGGAGCCCACCCAAAGGCAACATGCTTCCAGTCCGTCGGGTTAATGGCCACAGCCTTGACCCTGACGAGCAGCCAGCCCTCGGGAGGCTCAGGGACGACGACGTCGGTGATGTGGGCGGTCTTCCCGTCGCCGCCGACCACGATTGCTTGGCAAGAAGTCATGGCGCATTGTTGTGTTGTACTTCTGTGAGGCAGACATGGCTGCTCGCTTCAGAGGGCGTATTTATACCCATCGTCCGAGTCTGATGCTCTTCCGTGCGACTCTCCATGGACTCTCCGTGGACTGTCCGTGGAGTTTGTAATACACCACCACGAGCCGACGACGATTGTCTTGGCTGTATTGCTGTGCATACATCCCTGCTCATCAGTTGGCATGCATTTGTCAGCTCTTAACTCCGGCTCTCACTCACCACGAACGAACCTCACCTCGCGCTCCGTTTACCCCCACGACAAGCATTACTCCCCCAGTTCGAGACTCATCCATAATGCGTCGAAAAGGTACGTACCTACACCCGGGGGTGAGTCCTCATGGCAGGGGCCTTGGCTAACGGTCGACGAAAGCGTGCGACCTCTGCTTCACAAAGAAGATCAAGTGCGACTACGCGGAGCCAGAGTGCTCCAACTGCCTGCTCTACCGCACAAGATGCCACACGAGCATCGTCCGCAGCAAGGCCAAGGCTCCCAAACGCAGGACCACGGTGGAGCAAAGGCCGATCGAGGCACAAGAGTGAGCTCAGACACCCGAAGGACTTGTCTGGTGCATGGCTGACCACCCCCAACAGATACGTCGGCATTGTGGCCAGTAGGCTTGACAAGGTCGAAGGCAAGATCGATGAGCTGCTCAAGAATCGGCCGGATAGCGATGAGCGGCCTCAAAACACAGCTGTCTGGAGGTTCAACCCCTTGAGTCCAAGTCTGTACTATGGCCCGGCGGACGAGAAATTATATCTCCCTCCACTCGATGTAAGTCCTTCCGAACATGAGACCCTCCAGTCAATGTACTGAGTACCTACAGGACATACTACCCATCATCGAACTGTACTTCGACACGGCCAACACCGTGCTCCCGCTCTTCAACCGCGACCGGTTCATGCGTTCCGTCACGGCCTGGTACGCCGAGACCCCCACTCACACATCACGGAACCGAGCCACCTGGGGCTCCATCCTCATGGTCATCGCCCTCGGCCTCCAGGAGCGGTATCCCGACGAGGGCGCGAACCCCCCTCTCCCCGTCACGGGCCCCCTGTCCGACTACTGCATCCGCAACGCCCAGGGCGTCCTCCCCGAGCTCATGGCCCGCGGCGAGGACCTGACCGGCATCCAGGTCATCACGGCCCTCGTCATCCTGTACCTGCGCACCGGCGACGCCTGCCCCGCCGTCATCCTCATGGGCATGGCCGCGGCCCTCTGCCGCCGCCTCCAGCTGCACTCCACCAGCGGCGACTTCACGGCCGAGGAGCTGCAGCTGCGCTCCCGCGTCTTCTGGGTCCTGTACATCGTCGACCAGGACGTCGCCCTCAGGGCAAAGACGCCCGCCGCCCTGCCGGGCGACCGCCACACCGACGTCCCGCTGCCAGACTGCACGCCCGACCAGGTCCTGCGCACACTCGACGGCAGCGCGACAATGGACATGTTCCGCACCCGAATCGCCCTGGCAGAGATCGAAGGCAGCGTCTACGAACTCCTCTTCGCCAGCGGCTCGCGCGCCATCGCGCCGCTCGAGCGCCAGCGCCGCGTCGACGTGCTTCACGCGTCCCTGACGGCGTGGTACGGCCTCGTCCCGCCGGCGCTGCGCATCGACGCCGTCGCCGGCAATGTGTCGGACGACGCCCTGCGGCACGTCACGAACATGGACCACGTCTACCTGCTGTGTCTCGTCGCGACGCACGGCCTGTACAGCACGCAGGCGGACTGGATGCGGCGCGTGGGTTCGCTCGCGCGCGCCTCGGTCCAGGACTTCGCGGCCGCGATGCAAGGGCCGCGCGTGACGCTGTGCACGCAGTATCAGGCGCCGCCGCTCGCGACGGGATGGGCGCACTGCGTCGAGGTGGCGCGGGGCACGATCCGGCTGTTCGAGACGACGAGGCCTACCGAGGCCCTGGTTTGGTAGGTTCTTTCTGACCCTGCCTGGGTGGCACTATTTGAGAATTGATGGGAAAGCTAACAGGGGGGTCCAGGCAGTGCTGCTGCGCGCACTTCTCGGCGCTCATCATACTGCTGGCCAACATCGTCACGGCGCCCGGCGGCCCGGGCGTGGAGGACGACTACCGGGCCGCGAGCAGGGCGACGGAGCTCTTCGGCCAGCTGTGCGCGGTCATGGAGACGCCGGCGTACGGCGCGATTCACAGGGTCATTAGGGACCTGCACCGCTCGGCCACGCTTGCCGTCGAGGCGTGGCGGTCGGAGTGGGGGAGCGCCTCGTTCGCCTTGGGGGAGGATGTCGATCTTGGGTCGGACGTGCTGGATTTTTTGGGTGGTGATCAAAGTGCCTTTGTCTCGTGAGGCTCGTTTGGTGAAGAACTTGTAGACGAGACATGTTTTCAGTCGCTGATCAAGTCAGCATGACGGTGCCGAGCAGAATCGGGCCACAAAGGCAATATACATCTGGTCGCAAGGCCCATCGCCTGCATGCCCAGATGGCCAGGGGAGAGTCTGGTTGACAGCGTGCCAGCATAGCACCGGAGCCTACCCACATCCCATCCTCGCCACAGGCCGGGTCCTGGCCACAGTTGCAGGGCTCGGAAACCGTCGGAGATTGAGTAGCTATCGGTGTGGCTATCTTAGCACCGTTGAAGGGGGCGACGTCGGGCAGGGCGAGCAGGGGACGGATCGAGTGCCGGGTGGGCACGACAGCCACACGATCGTTCCCGCGCGCCAAGCCGGTTCATGTCGGTACTGTGCAGGCCCTGCCATGCCATCAGACGGCTGCAGTGAACCTTGGCAGGATCTCGGGGGCATCTGTCGAGAGCGAAGCAAGCGAGGGTGCTGAGAGAATCATCATCCGACCGGAAGAGGGGGCCACTGAAGGCTCTCGCCTCGCATGTATCTCCATGACTCGGGGCGACGATCACAGGAGCCGGTTCCCGAATAGCTCGCCGTTGGACGCGACGATGAAGCTTGTTACGGTGAGGGAATAAAAGGAGTAGAGACCCCCGATCATCCCACGCCTTCTACATCATAGTCAGCACGGGCTCGCCTGATCTCGGAGGGCCGCGGACAGCGTTGACAGCATAGATCTTGCCTCCCAATCAGAGGTCGTCGTTGGTGATGGGTGATGATGAGGAAAACCCTTCAACCCTTCAAAGTGATGATGCCGCCCCACGTTTAGAGTTATCAGATCCGTCTTAAAGCGGGGCAACGTCTTAGTGGATTCAGCCACGCCCCGTTAAGCTGATTATCAGATCCGCTCTCGACTCCATCCAAGCCGTATTCCCGCCCGGCTCGCCCCTTATTGGCCTTGTCTTCGGTTAATGGGCACCACCAACGATGTCGATCGTCACCAACCGTGCAATCATGCACCGGATCCTTTGCTCGGTGGGACTCGATGGTCCACTCCAGTGCGTTGGCGAGGCCGCGAGAGCGTCCGATGGCGAGGCCACGGGAGATGGGCAGGGCGAGCAGGAGAAGATCTTGACGGGAGATGCAAGGGTTGAAGGCGAGGGCACCGCAGCATACATAATGAGCGGCCATCTCCCAGCCTGCCCCGGGTGATCGCCCTCTGCCCAGCTTCCCATCCACCTCCTTTCTCTCGGATCGCTCCCCGCTTCAAGGCTGCCCGTAGCTCATCGAAAAGACCAAGGAACACACACCCAAGAGGACAATGGCCTCCCAACAACCCGACCTGCCGGCCACGGCCGTGCCGGCGCCCCCTCAGGCCCCCGTGGGCGAGGAGAAGATCAGCACGCAGCCGCCCAAGGACGCACCTGAGGTAGCCGCCGATGCCCAGTCGGCCGACGAGAAGCGAGGCACGGACGAGTCGGACGTCGAGTACGACACCAAGGAGAAGCAGTTTGGCGTCGAGAAGATCCGCGCCATCACGGCCTCGTGGAGCTGGACGGCTCTCATCAGCATCTACGCCCTGTGAGTTATTCGCCTGCCATCGAGTGCCACATCGAGTGTCACCTCGAGACGTGACTCCCCCGACCACGTCCACGACCAAGAGACTAACAATTGGCCCAGCATCCACGTCTCCTCGTACGTCCACGCCATGCAGCAGCAGATGAACAGCAACCTGCAGCCGTACGTGACATCGTCCTTCGCGCGCCACGGCCTCACGGCCATGACGGGCATCGTGTCCAACCTCATGAGCGGCGTGTCCCAGGTGCCCTTCGCCAAGATCCTCAACATCTTCGGCCGCATGGAGGGCTACCTGCTCGCGCACGCCCTGTGCTGCGTCGGCCTCATCCTCATGGCCGTCTGCACCAACGTCGAGACCTTCGCCGCCGCCCAGGTCTTCTGGGCCGTCGGCAGCGGCGCCATCGGCTACATCCACACCGTGCTCATGTCCGACACGACGTCCCTCCGCAACCGCATGATCATCTACACGCTCAACTCGACGGCGTACATCGGCACGTCCTTCGCCGGCCCCGCCGTCGCCCAGCTCTTCCTCGAGCGCAGCACGTGGCGCTGGGCCTTTGGCGCCTTCGCCATCATCTTCCCCTGCTTCGGCCTCGCCCTCAGCGCAGTTCTCTGGTGGAACCTGCGCAAGGCCCGCGCCATGGGCCACACCCTCGAGTCCCCCGTCAGCGGCCGCAGCTGGAAGCAGTCGGTCGTGTACTACTGGCTCGAGTTCGACATCATGGGCATGCTTCTCCTCGTCGCGGGCTTCTCGCTATTGCTGCTCCCCTTCAGCCTCGTCTCCTACAGCCCGCACGGCTGGCGCACGCCCTACATCCTCGCCATGATCATCCTGGGCTCCCTGCTGATCGTGGCCTTTGGCTTCTGGGAGAAGCGCTTCGCGAGCGTCCCGCTGATCCCCTGGCACAACCTGCGCGACCGCACCATCATCGGCTCCTGCGGCGTCGCCGGCGTGCTGTTCCTGTCCTTCGCGTGCTGGGACAGCTACTTCTCGTCGTACCTGCAGGTCGTGCACCAGCGGTCCGTCAGCCAGGCGGGTTTCATCCAGAACATCTACAACATCGCCTCGTGCACGTGGGGGCCGTTTGTCGGGCTGCTCATCAGGCAGACGAAGCACTACAAGTGGGTGGCCACGTGCTTTATCCCGATCGCCTGCCTCGCCACGGGCCTGCTCATCTACTTCCGCCACCCTGACACGCCTATCCGGTATATCATCATGTGCCAGATCCTGAAGGCCTGCTCTGCGTACGTACCACCTGGGACCCCCCCTATTTCCCCCCCTTGCGTATTCACTTGCACAATATGAGCACGACAGAATGAATTGATTGTGCTGAACAAGACCGCTGAGGTTCAGCTTATAAAC
>JAXQJP010000107.1:0-38960 GCA_037042015.1 Furcasterigmium sp. R96-07A1
CTCCTGGGCGCTCCGCCCTGTAGGAATGGCGGAGCCGGCCCCCTGCTCCCATTGCCGGTAGTCAGGAGCTCTGACAGCGTCATCTTTAGGTTGAAGGGTGCTCCAGAATCAGAATGAAATGAAATGTACTTAATGACATTCCCTGGACACTGCTGTGAGTTGTGCGACTCGGGTGCTTTCGTGGCCAGTGTCACCCCTGTTTCTCTCCTTGACTGCCCCGCCTGGGAACCAAAGTCCCATGTTGAGGTTTACGCCAAGGCCGGATCTCACCTAGCTGCATCGTCGAAATGCGTGCATGATGCTCTCAGGGCTGTTTCACCGCAACACCAAAATATGCCTCAGAATTGTCGCAAAACGCCGTCAGCAAACCTCGACTCAGCTCTGCACTCATTCGTCACTGAATACACCGAAAGCCGCATTCCATAGCCGGCCCCTCATGTCTTCGCCAGCAGGGTCAGCCTCGGAGCTGTCAGAGGAGGAGGACGAGTACTGTGATCCCTCGCCCGAAGCCAACATCCGCGACTGCGGATACAGAAAATGGGGCTTCGTCATCTACCGAACAACATACGACAAGGCCTCCGTCCGCCCCTGGGAGGACTTCAAGGATCGCGTCCAGGGCAACCTGCGCAAGTCCATTCTCGAGTCGACAGCCCCGGAGATCTTGGACAATATGGACTTCATCTTCGTCGATGAGCCCGCCCTCGAGGGCGCCTCGGTCGGTGACTTGCAGCGCCGCTTCCGGGCCTGGGTGGAGGAGGAAAAGAGGGTGCCCTTTGAGATGAGCGGCAGCGGCGAGAGGGTCTACGTGCCGCGCGGCGCGAGGCACGAGTTCTTTATCAAGATCGATGAAGTCGGCCTGCACGCTTACCACGCAAGTCTTGTTCGTGGATTCCCCCAAGACCCTGCGGAGGAGGGCCGCGAGCATGTCAAGGTCTGGCACCACGTCATTGGGACGGAGCTCTATGACGAGCTGGGAGATCCAAACGCTGCTTGGACAGGGCGTTTCTACAGGTGTCTACCTGTACATCTGGTTGCTCAGGGGTATTGAGTTGCACTCTTGGTCCCGCTTGTGGAGGGGCTACGGTCCTTGTCGACTCGTCATCACCCTCGCCTTATCCGCAAGCTTTGGGCACATAGTTCTAGAGGGTCTGTCCCATCATCTGTACACGTGTAGTGATCACCTTTTACAACATATTGTCATCTGTCATTATGATGCACTTGAAGCGGAAAGTATTAATGTCAAACTCCCGTGTTAAAGCTGAATTTTAAAGGTCGGGGCGACTATACTTATCAGTGTTGCGTGACCCGTGGCTGAAAATCCACTACGAGCTGAGGTAACATTTGAATCCTTTATGGCTGACTGTGTGTTCTGTGGCCGCGTTCACTACTGGCTACAAGTAAGGACTGGCAGAGTTGCAGTTGCGAAAGCGCTACCAACAGACATGAAACAGCACTCAAAGCAGCAAGCACAGGAGTTGGCAGGTGCTCTGCATGCACATAGGCAGGCGCACGCTTTCATTGAGAGACCATCTTGTGCTTAGTCTAAGAAGAGGTCTCAGCGAGAGATATGAATTCCACTTGAATAGAAATTTATGTCCCCTTGCCCCTCCCTTCTTGGAAATTTGCTTGACAGGTCGTTGGCTTATTTAGTGCTACGTGCGAACAACCCGCGGCTGGCAAAGTAAAGCTTCAACTCATAATAGTCAATTGATACTTTCCAGAAGAGCAACTAGTGCAAGAACAAGCTACCAGTCGCCAAGATGTATTTGCGTGATGCTTCAGCTCTCAAAAAATACAAGACACCATTGACAGCGTCTCCAACATGACCTCTAACGAGAAGCCTAGAGTGTACTAAACCTGGATTCCAATAGCACGTAAATTATTGTGATTCAAAATAGCATCATCCAAACATAAACTTCTTCATCACTCACCCACTACTGCCTGCCTTCAAACCTGTTTAGAAAGCTGGAAACCCCACTCTTGCCTGAGCTGAGGAAGTTACGCACCTGCAGTGCATAAATATTATAACAATCTATCCTAGTGAATTGTTCCTAAGGCTTCTGCAAAAGCCACAGGGGAGGAAAAGACTACCTTTTTTCCCCTCGCCCACTGGATTTTCACTTCTCCCGTTCTTCTAACTCTCACTACCTATGCACCGCGCTTTATAGCCTCTTCTTCTGACATTACACTTGCAGGCCTGCTGCGCCGCCTCAGCCCTTTCTTGACCTCCTCTTCTTCCCATCACACTCCCTGTAACTGACTTTCTTCCAACTATGAATCCCCACAACACTGGCAGCAAGGCCGGCCAGGCTGGCAACACTCCGGCCAATCCTGCCAACGACACCAAGCCGAGCTCTGGCGGCGGCCCTCCTCCCACCTCCTTCTTCCAACGAGCTTCAGCGGCCGGTGCCACTATACAGCTGACGAACAATTGGCGCAATCACGGCATCATTGCTCAGTTTCCCTCGGCACAGTTCTACAATGGAAAGATGACTACTCCTGCGGAGATCGCCGGACACCCCATGGTCTCCGTGTTCGAGGAGCGCATCAATGCGATCCTGCTGCAAGGCATGGGCATTCAGTCTGAGAACCTGCCAGTCGGCAACTCATGGGTCATCAACATGCCCAAAAGCCAGGCCACGATCGTGGGCCAGTCCTACACCAACGCAGCACAAGTTTCGTTCGCGACAGAACTCGTTCGCCGGCTGTTCCGGGCCGGCCTATCTCACCCGGAGCCGCCTCAGGCCGAGAGTCCCCCGCAGGCTCCCGTCATGGCGAACATACTGATCCTAGCACCCTACACGGCAATGGTTCATGACATGCGCAATGCTATCGCGGCTGTCTCTATGCGCTGGATCGATCACGATCTCGTCAAATGTCACACATTCGACGATGCGAGGGACACGGACGCCGACATTGTCATCATTCTCCATACTCACTTGGACGAGGCTGGATACAGCGCACGAAACGGTCGTCTCTCAGTCGCCATGACACGTGCTCGCTTCGCGCAGGTCTTCATCACCAATAGCGAAGCTTGGGAGGGCATGGAGGAGAATGACGAGATCAAGATCATGCGAGCGTTCCTTGACTCTGCCCGCGAACGCTCTGCTCTCCTTTCCATCTGATGTGCCGGTCAATCAGGCTGCGCCAAGTGCTATGCACAATCGCGGATGCAAAGCCGATACCATCTGCGCTAAGGGGGGAAGATCCCTAGAGAAGCGGATACAGAAATGGATGTGGACATTGGCGTGGAATGGGACATGGGTAACTTGCGCACACAACAATACCAGTACGGTGGGATGCGCAGGAACAATGCATCGACATGGTCCGCATGAGGTTCTTGGTTCTGGATGGCTTAGCGTTGATTTCTCGCTTGGGTGTGTACGAGGTACCATGGTTTTGCTTGCCTTTGCGTTGGAGGAAACGCTCACCTTGTTAGGTCGTAGGGACCTCTTCAAGGCTTCCACGTGCCAATGATGACTTCTCTCTTCAACTCATACTGCCCCCTGCCTGGTTGCTCTCGGTACTGGCTGATCGACCCCCAGGCTGATCGAGCATGGGGTACTCAAATGATTTTCTGCCATAATGGACTCTAAGTGGATGTAGTCCAGAAAACTCAAAATCCAAATAATCCTTCAGAGCTGGCCGCAGTAAGGTGTTGATCGCCACAAGGAACAACAGCCAGCGGCGGCAGATACTGAGCTCAGAGAAGACACAAAACCTGACCCTCCCGCAGGGCCAGCTCTGATATCGATATCGTGACCCGCTTGGGCTACGAACAGGATATACAATAATTGCAAAGCTCCCTAGGAGATAGCTTGGAGGTAGCGGTTCCCTGGCAGGCTGGCCTTCCTGATCCACGAGTCCCGGGCCTCATGACGTAGTATTGTTGAGGATCAAAAGTAGGGCCCAGGAGCGCACTTCAGACTTTGTGATCGTCGGCCGCCAAGCTCGGATGTCTTTCTTCCCTTGCGTGATGCTCCATCTCGACAGAGCTAGCCTCAGCCTCAAATGTCCCCTCCCCTGATCAAGCGCTTCAAGAGGTTGTGGTCAGGCGGTGAATGCCAAGACATCAGACGACAAGGTTACCCGTCGACGACGCTAGCACCTCGGTCAAGGGCAGCGCCCGTCCTGACAGGCGCTATTGCGCACCCTATCATGCCAAGCTCACCTCTGACCAGACCGAGAAGGCCATTGTCGTCATGCCCCCCCTCTGTCCTCTGGGCATCGGAGACGGATTCAGGGTCACATCCCGCGCGGGGCAGCGAATCGGATCAGGGGCCGATTCGAGCTGTAAAGCGACTAATTTAGCTGAAAGGCTCTCTAGCACGGATCGCAACCGAGAGCTGATGCACTGACTAGGGAAGATCTGCGCCCAGCGCCGCGCCGACGAAACGGTCCCGCTAGTCGCGCCGTTTGCGGCAACACAGGATGTGCCCCTCTGCGCCGCCGATGCCATCACCAACCGCCCAACAGTCACGGAGATCGTCACCAGCTTCCCACAGGCAGGCGATGCCCTCGGGAAAGATCATCAGGTGCACAACCTCTTTTCCAGACCATGAGACTACCCAACGGGTTGGAAAGATGCCGCGCCCTGACAATCGCGACGATGTGGGTGGGCCTGGACCGCCCAGTATCGAACACGACGCCGATGACGAGATGCTGCATCTCGCGCATCACCACTTAAGCGGCGATAAGGCATCATAATTCCGAGAGAAGGCGCACAATCTCCTCGTTGAAGCGCCCCGCCTCCTCATAGAACAGCCAGTGACCGGCCTCGAAGACCGACGTCCTAGCTAATCCCGGGCGAACCTTTTCCAGGCGCCTCGCCGTCTCGAGCATCCCCTCAAGGGGGAAGCAGCCCGACCTCCGCCCGGCCATGACCAGCGTCGGCTTGGTGATTAGCTCGATTGCCTCGCGGTGGTCATAACGCGTGTGGTCGGCGAGCAGGCGCGCCAGCCACGCCTGGTCACACACGGCGCTGATGCGCGTGAAGAAGGCCTCGTCATCGACCTGTTGCTCTCTCGGGACGTCGTCTTCCGGCCGAGGGGCATGCCTGTACCCCAGACAGGAGCGGACGAGATCCTTGTGAGCGGCGGCCGAGTCCTCGATCCAGGCCTCCTGCGCGGCGAGCATCGTGGCCTCGTCGTAGCAGCCCGTGTGCGCCCTGGACGCGTCCCAGGCGTCGAAACGCGGCGACCGGTCCTGGAGCGGGGCCTGGTCGACGAAGACAAAGGCCGCGAAGGGCTCGCACCCGAAGAGCTCGACGTACGTCCACAGGACGGCGGCGCCTATGGAGCAGCCGACGGGTACGAAACGGGCGTTCGGGGCGGCGGAGCGGAGGCGCTGCATGATGCTATGGAGATCGGTCGCTAGACGAGCTACGTGATAGCCGCCCTTGGTCTGATCAGACCGCCCGTGACCGCGCATGTCGGGCGCGACGACCCAGGCGTGCTCGCTCAGGGGCGCGGAGTTGCGCACAAAGTAGTCGCTGGACCCGCTGAAGCCGTGCATGAGGACAAGGCATTGTCTGGCGTCGGTGGCCGCATCGAGGGGTAGCGAGGTTTGGAACGCCAGCTTGCACCCGTCGCTAGCCGTGCAGGATTCGTATTCCATGGTTGCTTGACGTGTGTGGCGATAGCTATCGCGAGGATTGGCAAGCGAGGGAAGCTGCAAGGTGGCTTCGGTGCCGAGAGGGGGGGCAAAGGATGTGGTGATGGAGTGGGAGATGTTCCGTTTTCAGAAATCGCGTCGTGGGGAGGTGACGTTGAGAATCAGGGGTCGTGGTTATGTAAGCAAAGGGGACGAAGCTTGGGGGCCTCCGCCAGCCGGGAGATGGTGCCCGCCTCCGCTAGTGGGACCCAGTTCTTTCAGCCCCGTACCGCATCCGAACTCCTTCCTCCGGCCTGCTGCTCCGGAGCTTCACGAATGCAGATCCTGTCAACTGTCACTTTCGACTTTTCAGCCACAATCTCGGATGAGGCACCACGCCGGCAACGCGGCATATTGAACACTGTTGCAATGCAATGCTGTAAGCCATGGGAGAGAGTCGTCCCAGGCTTCAGTCCACACCCTTGCTGGGGCACTTGAACTTGGCTGCGAGCTCGAATCTTCCTTGTTCTGACTGATGATTTCCTGTTCTTTACCTAATGTTCAATTTGGAGATTTTCATGACTTGATTGTGCGGACCTCGGACTTCGGCCACTGTTGTGGGTTCATGAATGCTATCAAGTCCTCTTGGCATACAAAGCTCGGTGGGGAGTGAGACACCCAAGATCGGGTCTCTTTCAGCCCCCAAACTCTAATCCAAGACAGAGCCTAGCCTCCTGGATATCGAGCTTGGAGGCAGAGCTTCAAGCTACAGCTTCCCATTCGGAGTGGACTCCGCGGGGTCTTCTGCTTTCGATGTCGAGGCGGCACAGTGGCTCAAAATGCCCTTGGTCACCGAGGCCTGGACCCTGAGATGTAGGCGCTCCCGGCGGGATACTGACAAGTACCGAGTGGCGCCAGCCACAGATCGATGGGAATCAAGACACTGAAGCTCCGGCACTGCAACAGCACGGCACCTGATCTGTGGTTACCCATCAAAACACGCATCAGAGGTGCCAGCTACACACATCGCGAAATAAACCTGTCAAGGCCGCTTTAGGCATCTTCCCCGAAGCAAGCTGTTCGGACAAGGACAGGGTGGGATATAGAGCCAACATCTTCGCCACCTCTAACACGAAGTCAAGGCACTAATTGATGCCTGATGATGCTTCCTGATACCAAAGATGAGGTTCTCACATACGCACATTGACCAGGTATTGGTGCGCGTGATGCTCCAACCTGATCTGACCCAGTGGGATGCATCCCTCCCGTGAGACAACGCCAGGCCCATTGCCGCATCGAGACATTTGAAGCGACTGCACATCATCATGGAAAGATAAGTACGTGACCAACGGAGTTAGTCCCGTGATCGGCTTTGAAGAAAAGGCAACGTCGATCCCGCAAACGGTCAGTAGCCCGTCAAATATTGCGTTAGAGCTATCAGACTTGCCGTGCCGAGATTGACGGCGCGGGATCGCTGTCACCCGAAATCCAGTGTGGGGTTCGCGGGGACGACATCCTTGTTCTCCTGTCCGAAGGACAGTTGCTCCCCACGACCTGCGTTACGTGAGATGTCGGGGTCCATGGCCCTTCTCGTGGTGCCGGCATGAAAGCGGTTGCGCCACGCGATAATCATGCACAGAGAATGACCCACATGTCTTGATAGGAGAGTCTCAAGAGCCATGCATCCTGAGCATGGCATACTGGTCGAGACTTCAGAGGCCGTTCGCACTTCATGCGCCGACAGCAGAACGTGAAAGTTCAAGCTCAGAGGCTCAAGACAGTCATTAAGCTCCAGCTGAAGATGTCGGTTGGAATGATGATCCCTCCAGAGCTGAAGTAAACCAGAGGGACACGGCTGCTAGCACTTGGTGGCCCAATCTAGGCGCCCATGTCTCACTTTCACAGATGAGATGAGACTAGGGTCCACCATCATCCGGTAGTGACAGCTGACAGGTATGCTGGCCGAGTCCAGACCTCCATCAGTCAGTATGCTATGCAGCAGCTGTGACGTTTGAGGCTGCTCATCCCGCAGACGGGCGTCGACCTCCCGGCACTAAGCCGCCCAACCCTTGGCTCACCAAGTAGTGAGAGGCTGCTTTTAGTGCCAACATCTGTTCGTCAATCAGGGGCCTGTAACGGTGACGACTGACCCTGTTTGCGGCCCGTGCTGGGCAGAATGGTGGCGGCCTCTCGAGGAAGCAAGTCCCCTCCCCGCGTCCAGCCAACCGTTGCAACTTGGCACTATTGGACAATCCAACCCGAGGCCGCGAGCTTCCGTGCCCTCGACTCGACGAAAGCAGCATCAGTCTGCTTCTCATCGAGTTGCATCACGACATGATCGTGGAGGCGTCCTGCCGAAAGCAGCGAGCCGCGCAGCCGGCTTCCTTTACGCGTCAGAAGACAGCCAAACCCCTGACGATGGCGCAGCTAGGCAGACGCAGACCCTGTGTTCCCAAGAAATGCCGCGGCGGGCAGACGTTTGCTGGTGCCATGGCCGGCTTCGTCCATGTTGCCAGCAAGCTGCTCAGGGCCACCGGGCCCGTCTTGCACGGATCAGTAGCGGAACCAAACCACCCTTATAAATTCGCCAGATGCCACCTTCGAGTTCTCATGATATCCTTTCCCCTTGAAGGATCTCCATCTCCCACATTCATACTGTCTTACATCCACAATGAGGCAGCACTCAAGTTGGTCAGAACTGGCGGCGATTCTATCGCTCGCCAGTCAACTCACCCCATTTGTTGACGGTCTCGCTTTTCAAAGAGACAGTCGTTCCTCTCGAACCAACAACTTCGCCACACTTACACGGCGACAAGACCAAGGATCGTGCCCCGTGCCCAGCATCTGCGTGGGATCGGCGTGCTCTCTGAACTCCATCGGAATCGACCCCGAAAACTGCGGATCGCCCGGTACCTCATGCGACTCGAATCAAATTTGTGCTGCAGGCGAGTGCATCGACCTGGACTTCGCCTCTGAGCCTGAAGACTGCGACAACAGCTGCCAGGTAGGCCAGTTTTGCGATGCTGGGACCTGTACTACGATCGAGTTCGGCACCAACCTGCCCAGCTGCGGGTCGGCAGAATGTGACCCTGGCCAGCTCTGCATCAGCGGGAGATGCTCCGACGTGGAGCTCGGCGACGGCTCCCTGGATTGCGGCGCTCCTGGAACCGACTGTGGCGCGGGATCCTACTGTCTGCAGGGCTCCTGTTATCCCGTCAACATCGGCACAAATTCGCAGACATGCGCTTCCAACAGCGACTGCAGCTTCGGCACCGAGTGCCTGGAAGGAGGTTCATGCGCAATCATCACCATTGCACTCGATAGCAGCAACTGCGGCAGCGACAATGTCGAGTGCGAAGCGGGAAGTCTCTGCCTCGACTCGGTGTGTACCCCAATCGACTTTGAGGGTGAACCAGTCCCGGAAGATTTGACCATCGGTAACCGCAACGACAACTGCGAATCTGGCGAGGTCTCAATCTCGGACTTCTGCTTCAGTGATTTGGCCAGCACCCAGTCCGTGCCCGTGGTGGGCTGCACATCCGCCGCTGGTGCTGGTGCTGGCGCTGGTGCTGGCGCTGGTGCTGGCGCTGGCGCTGGTAGCGGGGCCGCAGCCGGAACAGGAGCCGGTACAGGAACCGGAGCTGACGGTGCTGCTGGCGCCGGAGGTGATGGATCTGGAGCCGGCGGCGGCGCTGGAGCTGGTGGCGCTGGAGCTGGTGGCGCTGGAGCTGGCGGTGCTGGAGCTGGCGGTGCTGGCTCTGGCGGTGCTGGCTCTGGCGGCGCTGGTTCTGGCGGCGCTGGTGGCGGCGCCGGTGACGGCTCCGGTGGTGGCTCCGGTGACGGCTCCGGGAACGGCTCTGGCGGCAACGGTTCCGGAGGCGGCTCAGGCGGCAATGGATCTGGAGGCGGCTCTGGAGGCGGCAATGGCGGCGGCGGCTCTGGAGACGGAGGCTCAGGAGGCGGTGGAGGCGGCGATGGTGGAGGCACCGACCGTGACGGCGACGGCACTTGCAGTTTCCCATGCCCAACCGGGCGACGCTGCCAGCAGGGCCGCTGCGTTCCCATCACGTGCCCCCTCGGCCAGGTCCTCATCGGCAGCACGTGCAGTCAAGATGACGGAACTTGCAGCCCCCCTTGCCCTGCCGCTTCGGCATGCCGCTCTGGAACCTGCGTGCCCTTCACCTGCCCCTCGGGAACATCGCCAGTCGGCAACGCCTGTGTCCGAGACGACGGCACCTGCAATCCCGGCTGCCCTCCGGGCAGTCTCTGCCAGTCTGGATCATGCCAGCCTATTACCTGCCCTGCTGGTACCGCACCGGTTGGGAACACTTGCGTCCGCGACGACGGCACCTGCAATCCCAGCTGCCCTCCAGGCAGTCTCTGCCAGTCTGGATCATGCCAGCCTATTACCTGCCCTGCTGGTACCGCACCGTTTGGGAACACTTGCGTCCGCGACGACGGCACCTGCAACCCCAGCTGTCCTCCAGGCCAGCTTTGCCAGTCTGGATCGTGCCAGCCGATCAGTTGCCCGACAGGCCAGGTCCTCGTTGGAAACGCCTGTGTTCGAGACGACGGCACCTGCAACCCGAGCTGTCCTTCGGGCCAAATCTGCCAGTCAGGCTCATGCCAGCCCATCACCTGCCCTCCTGGATCTGCACCGGTCGGAAACACCTGTGTCCGCGACGATGGGACCTGCAATCCAAGCTGTCCTGCGGGCCAGCTTTGCCAGTCTGGGTCGTGCCAGCCCATCGCCTGTCCTTCAGGCCAGGTCCTTGTCGGGAACACCTGCGTGAGGGACGACGGAACATGCAATCCGAGCTGTCCCTCGGGCCAAATCTGTCAGTCTGGATCTTGTATTCCCACCACCTGCCCCTCAGGCCAGGTCCTGGTTGGCAACACTTGTGTCCCGGATGACGGGACATGCACCCCAGCCTGTACATCTCCGCAGGTCTGCCAGTCGGGCTCCTGCCTTTGCCCCAGGGGGTCCACGCTCGTGGGCAATGCCTGCGTCCCAGATGACGGTACCTGTAATCCTGGGTGCCCGTCGGGACAGGTGTGCCAGTCCCGCACTTGTCGTTGCTCCAATGGACAAGCCCCAGTCGGCGGAGTCTGCGACAACGACAACGACGGCGACGGAGACGGCACTACTGCTCAGCCTGGCGCCACGACTACGGCGACAGGCGGTGGCGGCGATGGTGGCGGAGACAATACAGCTACCCAGCCAGGCGCAACGGCCACAACAACCGCAGGCGGCGGTGGCGGAGATACCGATCCTACAGATACTGAGGGCGGAACCCCCACGGAAACCGGAGACGGTGGCGGAACTGCCACCACGGGCACAGATGGCGGACTGCCCACCGAGACTGGTGGCGGCGGTAACGGAGGATCCGACTTTGACGGCCCGGGACTCATCCCAACCTTGCTCGACAACACCCTTGGCACCGATGGGCTGCTCACAAATCTCCTTGAGAATCTCCAAGGGGGTGATGTAAGCGCCTTGCTGCCGGGCTTACTCGAGGATTTGTTCTCCACCGGCGAGGGTAGCATTCTCGGCGATTTGCTCTTCAACCTGACAGATGTCAACGGTGTTCTGCCTGGAGCTCTCAACGATTTGTTCGGAGAGAACGGCGTCCTTCCCGGGCTTCTCGGTTCGGTGACGGACGACGCAATTCCGGGTATCTTGGAGGGACTTCTGGGAACTGGGCAGGCCGGTGGAGGAGGCCTTATCCCGAATCTCCTCAACAACATTGAAACTGGAAACTTTGGTATGTATCCCGTCTGATGCCTCTGTGTATTCTTGCTCACTATTCTCCAGCAAACATCTTGCCAGACGCAATCCGGGATCTTTTCGGTGATGGCACCGCAGGAGGAGGCGGCATTCTCCCCGGAATTCTCGGAACGCTCGACGGCAACGACGGCCTGTCCAGCGTGATCGACACAATCACCGGCGAAGGGGGACTTCTTCCCACTCTCGTGGGCACACTCGTGGGCAACACCGGCAACGGTGGCGGTAACAACGGCGGAGGCCTTCTCACAAATGCCGTCGAGAATGTTGCGAACCTCGATATCCCGAACCTACTCAACGAAGCTATCCAGGATCTGATTGGCAACAATGGCATCCTCCCGGATGTTCTCACTGGCGCCCAAAACCTCCTGGATGGTGTTGCAACTGGTGATCTCGGAGCAGTTGTTGGAGAACTGCTAGGGTCCGGAGGAAACCCCGGAATCGTCGGCAATCTGTTGGATGGGCTCATTGGGCCCGGCACCGGAAACTCAGGCGGCGGCGGCGGCGGCGGTCTCCTTGGGCCCATCTTGAACCCTGGCGGCCGGGGGCTCCTCGGCCTTGGTGGCCTCGGTGGTTCCTCGCCCCCACTCCCGACTCAAAGTGGTACGGTTACTCGTCCTATCACGGATGGCGCGATCCCCAACGCTTTGGACAACTTGCAGAGCGGCAACATCTCTGAAATCCTTCCTGAACTCCTCGAGGACCTGTTGGGGTCAACCGCCGGAGATGAAGGCGCTCTGGTTGCCGCCTTGCAGAACGTTCTCAATGGCGACCTCTCTCAGCTGACCCCGGAGCTTTTGCAAGACCTCCTGGGTTCCGCCAACGGAACCGCGGGCATCGGCAATCTCGGTGGGCTGCTTGGCGGCCTCTTGGGCGGACAAGCTGGTCTTGAGGCCGGAGCGAGCGTCAATGCCACAGCAGGTCTCGGAGGCCTTGGAAATTTGATTCAGGGCCTCATTGGTGTCCTTGGAGGTGCGGGCAATTCCACCGTGGATCCAGGAGCCACCGATTTGACCGACTTCCTCGGAGGCTTGCTCGGCGGACTCGGCGGTGCTGGCAACGGAACTGCTGGGGCAACTGGTGGCCTGCCAGAAATCCTGGAGAGCCTCTTGGGTGATCTTGGTGGCCTCGGTGGCGCTGGCGATGGTTCTGCTGGACTTGGAGGCCTCACCGGACTTCTTGAGGGCCTGCTGGGAGGTATCGGGGGCGCTGGAAACGACACAGTCGACGTTGGCGGCCTGCCAGACCTACTGGACAACCTTCTCGGTGGGCTACTTGGTGGATCAAGCAATGGTACCAGCGGCAACGGCAACGACCTCGACCTCGGCGGCCTTGGCGGCCTTGGAACCACGCTGGATTCATTGCTCGATGGCCTCACAGCAGCTGCCGGCAACACGGGCGATTCCGAGGGTCTTGGCGGTCTTGCTTCAGCTCTGCAGAACCTTACACAGCTCCCATCCGAGCTTCTCGACGGTCTTTTGACGTCGCCCAACGACACCCTGGCTCTGGACGGCATCGTCGGGCTTGTGAATGGCATCCTCGCCGGGAGCGGTGGTGCCGGAGGCGGCGCTGGCGTCAACGGCACGGCTGAAATCGAAATCGGGCCCGTGACCTCGCTGATCCAAGGCTTGGTCGACTCTCTCACAGCACCCGGCACTGGAGGCCCCAACTCGGGAGGGCTGAGCGACGTGTTGGAGGGGCTCTTGGGGGCCGACAACGACACGGACGCGCCGGGTCTTGGAGGTTTGGGATCCTTGATAGGCGGGCTTCTCGGCGGGGCTGGAAATGGCACTGCGGCTCTTCCAGGCCTGGGTGGTTCTACCAACTCAACGAGTGGTAACGGCCTCATTCCGGATGCTTTGTCGAACCTCAACTCGCCTGAGCAGCTCGTATCCGGGGTTGTCAATGATCTGACGAACCTGTTGTCAAACCTGGTGCAGAATGCCCAGAACACCGACGTTGAGTCCGCCCTTGTCGACTTGACTGCCGATTTGCTGGGTGGCAACGCGACTCTGCCCGGTGGAACTGGCACAGAGGGGCTTACGCAGATCGTCAATGACCTCCTGAACCTCGGCAACAACTCCAGTTCCTCAGAGGGAGTAAACGGACTTCTGCCGAATGCAGTTGCGGCTCTGAGCGACGGAAATCTCGACCAGCTTGTTTCTGGCGTGGCCGCTGACCTCCTTGGATCAGGCAACGGCACTGGCATCGTGCCGGAACTGATTTCGAACCTTCAAAACGGTGGCGACGTTGTCTCTGGTCTCCTCACTGGTATTTTCGGCTCGGCTACGAACATTTCGACCCCGGATCAGCCTGCGCCCGCCACGGGGCTCCAGGATCTGATCAACAACGTCGTTGGAGGGCTGGGAGGCTCCTCCACGCCGGGCAATCTCGGTAACTTGGATGGTGTTGTCTCTGGCCTTCCTGAGATCATCAACGGCGTGACGGGAGGCCTCACCGGCGGTGGCGCTTCCACTGGCGGCGGTCTTCTTGGCGGGCTTCTGGGAGGCGGATTGCAGGGTGGAATCAGTGCCGGCGTTACCGCGGGCGTGCAGCCGACAAACACGGGAAGTGGCGGTACAGTACAAGTCCCTGCTCCCACACAAGCAGGCTCTGCTGGAGGCCTTGGCTCCGCGGTCGGGGGACTGGTTTCCGGACTGCTCGGTTCGCCTCAGCAGACGGGTAGCGGCCAAGGCAACGGCGGGTTGCTTCCGGGCCTCGGTGGCCTACTTGGAGGCGGAAGCAGGCCGACCACAAGCCGCCCCGCGGCCGTCCCGACGACTGGCGGCGCTGCCCAACCCACGACTCTCGTCACCCAACCCGCGCCTGCTCCTACTCAAGGAGGAGGCGGCATCGACATTGGCGCGAGCGTCGGAGTTTCTCTGGGTGGCGGCAACGCAAACAATGGTGGCCAGCCCACGACTCTCGTCACTCAACCCGCGCCTGCTCCTACTCAAGGAGGAGGCGGCCTTGGCCTTGGCGCGAGCGTTGGAGTGTCTCTAGGCGGCGCCAATGCAAACAATGGTGGCCAGCCCACGACTCTCGTCACTCAACCGGCGCCTGCTCCCACGCAAGCGGGAGGCGGCATCGACCTTGGCGCCAATGTGGGAGTTTCTCTGGGTGGTGGTAACGCAAACAACGGTGGCCAGGCTGGAGGCCAGCCCACGCAAGGCAACAACCAGCCCACGCAACCAGCGGCCCAGCCCACGCCTGCTCCTACCCAGGCTAGCGGAGGCCAGAACGGTCTCGTACCGAACGTGGCCAACAACGTGGGCTCCGGAAACCTCAACTCAGTGGTGCCGGATGCCGTGAATGACCTTGTTGGACAGAACGGAATCGTCCCTACTCTCGCCAACAACGTCGCCACCGGAAATGTCGGCGGCGCGGTCAACGACTTGGTTGGTGGAGTTCTTGGGAGCGGAGGAGCAAGCTCGGGGTCGCCCCGTGGCGCGGCATGCGGAGGACTGCTCAGCGCTGCCTGCGCATCTGGTCTTCGGTGTGTGAACAGGGTCTGCACTTGATCGGACCGTTGAGTGGAGTTTATGTGACACGAGGAGTCAAGGCGTCGAGGTTCCTGTTTGCCTCCTATCAGGGAGTCATTTTCTGTTTCACCAGTACGGTGTTTCCGCTGCATTGCCTCGGCGTGGCTTCTGGATTGTTATTCTTGTAATTGTACGATCTTTCTTTTTTGTCCGGAGGGTTAATGGTCGAGGGTGGCTGGAAACAAATTGAGCGGCCTATGGAGGTCCATGAGAATTGACTGTACGAACACATATCTTAAGCAACGATGGAATTCAACTTGTTAAACGAATTGACTTGCTTCAGACTCATGGTGAAGGATTACTCAGAAGGACATGCGCGGGCGAGAAGGAGATGCGGTTGTCGACCGCATGGACCACCCCCTGGTGAATCATCCTCTTATCTTATCTCCCCACAGATTGCCCTTCACCCCGCCACTCCAGCCACGACGTTGGCCACGTCGGCAGGAGTGGGTGTGTCCTGCGTTCAACGGTGCAGAAGCAATGCATGCATTGGCACTTCTTATTTGCGTTGGTATCGAGATCGATCAATGGGCCATCAGAATTTCGTCCTAGCTAAGGGTATGGCCTCGTAGCCTAACTTTTGACACTGTAGCGAATTCAAACAATCATACACGGCATGAGTCTCAATCCTAGCCAAGGCCTCGTCATCCCTCCTCCATCCCGGCGCCCCTTCAATTCCCGTCAGCGCTGCCCGGTCCATATTCACTATCAAAGCCGCGGAATCGCTCGGCTGGGCCCCATCATGACGGACCGGCCTGGCTTTCTGTGAAGCTCGTTCGGTCAGCGCTAAGGCTTGCAGGACTCTGGCGTTGGTCTCGGGGGGTCAAGGTGGGCGACAACTCTTGGCGGTTGCTGGGAAAGAGGCTCCTCGCGGCAGGCTGCATTCTAAGTATCTGATCATCGAAAGAAGACTGATTGGCGCGGCGGCGTTTGATGTTGATCGTGTCGCGAGCATTCTCAATCTCCGATTGAGCTTTGGAGCTGATAATCCGGACCATATGCTTATACTGATCCCAGTCCGAGTCCTTCCAGCCCTCGCGGTTGGCGATACTCGTCGCGTACGCGACCAAATCAAAGCTTGGTGCTTCCTCGTGCTCCTGGAGAGTAACGTCATCGTCGGAACGTTTTCGCTTCTCCACTGGACTGCCATGCTCGGTAGCTCGCGAGGAGTTATCAGGCATTCGTTGGTCGCCCTCAAGCTTCTCGGGTATGGCCTCAGCGCTGAGCTCTTCTTCGGTCTTCGAATCAGCGGTGTTCTCCGGTGGAAGGTCGGGCAGTTGGTCCTCGTCATCCTCGTCGTCTGTCACAGCCACAATGACATTGGTCTTCGGCTTGTTCATGGCTTCCTTGCCTTTGGTTCTACCTTTCGCCCAGCTGGCCACCACGGGCAAAAACGGGCCCTGAACTGGTGTAGTGTGAGGAAAAGTAGAAACCAGTTTTTTGACTCTTTCAGCGAGTGCTGCTTCGGTTTCAGCATGACCGAACAAGGTATTCTTATGGTCGTCACGTGTGACCGTGACAACATCCACGTTGTCAGCTTCCCATTCAGCTTCTTCGAACTTGGCCTTGGCAATGCGAAGCATCTTCTAGACAGTCGCAATCGGATGTGGGAGCTCGGCAAGAGTGAATGGTGCAGCGTATTGATAGGCGATAATGGAAGCCACCCACGGGGCGAGCTTTTTTTCCTGGCAATCACCCTTGACGCGTTTCCCGTTCAACACGAGAACCGGTTGAAGCATGTCCTCCCACGGGTCTGTTTGACCAGCAATTGCGATAGCTCGCCGCTTGGCTTCCTGCTTGGCTGCTTGGAGAGTAGTTTTCCATGTCTTTCCGATGGTCTCGGCCAAAATTCTATCAGTGTCGCCGGAAGGACACTCGATTTGTTGACTTCTGTTAAAATGCTTGATGTGCCGTTCAAGTTCGACGGCCACCTCTTCAGGTGTCAGGACAGTCGCCATCTTGATTTTGAAAGTGGCGAACCATTTACTTTTGATGTCGCCCCGTACGCTGATCGGGAAAGCAACACACATGAGACGCATGGTCCAGCATCCAATTTGGTCTGCTCTCGGTTGCCAGAAAATATCTCCGCGATGGCCTTGGCAGATTCTTTGCCAAACCCATTCGGCCAGCTCGTCTGTCCTCGCATTGTCGTACCAGTCAGCTTCCCAGGCTTTACCCCGCTCGATGAGGTCATTGACTTCTTTGCATGTGCTCATCAGGCCAGGTCGCCCATCAAGTTTCATGCCGAATTTGCTCTTCAGGGGCTTGTCGATCTGTTGTTGAGCGCTGACGGCCTGCAACGCGTATGCAATGCGAATTTCCTCGGTCGTGTCAGAGTCAGCCCAGCCCTGGGACCTCAATTTGACTGCCAAGGGCCCTCCCAATGTAGAGGTTGATCCTTTCGCGAGCATGGTAGAGCCAAGCTTGCCGCGGAAGACGTATTTAGCAACCAGCGTAAGACGCTTCTCTTTTGGTTTCAGATACCGCAAATCCTGGCCGTTGGATTTCAGGTAGAGACCGCGGATATACCATCGGTACCTGTCTGCCCATTTGCTCAAGTCGGAATGTCGTAGCTTGAGTTGATCGCCAGTGATGCCATAGTACTCACCAGTACGTGACGTCTGGCTGCTGTCTTGAGACATGGTTTGAAATCGCCGGAAGCTGGCAGCCAGTGTTTCGCAGAACTTCAATGGAGTTGTTCGCTCTCAAGGGCGTTCTGGAGAGCGCCTTCAGTTTAGGGGCAGGTTTGTTGGAAAGACTCCGTCAGGGAATGAAACAAGCTCGGAGGATTAGTGCGTGCTGCAAACAAGGGAGGTTTTCGAGAACGGAGGGTCGTGTGTCTGTGAGTGTTGTAAACGAGGGTTAGCACTCGCTATTGCGCAATGCAAGAATCATACTTGAACACGAACGTGCCAGGAAGGATGCGAATGATGAGGGTGGAAGTGAACATATGGCAGCGGACAGAAAGAAGGGGGAAGGAAGGGAGGCTAATTTGATTCTGCCTCAGGAAACACAAGTGATTCTCTATTCAAAATTATGATTTCCACCACTCCTGCCAAAGCTGTCACAGTCTAGGGAGGCAAGAGGCAAGCCGCAGATTAGCAACCTCGGCCACGTTAAGTTTCACTGATTTTGTATTTGATGAATATGATAGCCTGCTGCCCAAGTACTAGTAGTAATCATTCCCAAACGCCTACATCTACATCTAAATTACAAGCGGAAAGCTTAGATAACAGGCAAAACATCATTTTGACTTGTTGCCCTGGGATTTCTCTACACAAGGCTTCATCTCTTCATATGTCCAAGCCTAACACGGCACAACGACAAGCAATGCAGTAGTGCCTCAGCCTTTTCGCAGCTTATACCTCTCTATTATCATTTGTGTCAAGTGGCTTCCCAATTGATACTGGTTGAAGGCTCTCTCACATTTTGGAGGAACCCTTTGGCCGCAGCCATTGGAGTCACGATAAAGGCATCAGGTAGATACTATTGAAAAGGCCTGGCTGCAGCCCATCAACGAGGGCTGATTGCTCTTCCACAGATGGCACATTTCTAGGTATTTTTCAACCCTGGGTAACTCACACGTGGCAGGGCCAGCCTCGACAAAGGTTCCAATGCGAGAAGTTTGCCTTGGGTACTCTTTAGACCAACTTCTACCCAAGCAAATTCATTATCCTCAATATTAGAGACGAGCATAATTGGCGTCGAGGCAGCTTAGGTGATCGGGAATGGACTGTGTTGGCTTTATGAATGGCCAAGTTAATGAAGGCGGGTGCTGGTTTGCTTGCGTCTTGATGACCGTTACAGTCCATTATTTGGTTGGTCGCACTTGCAGCACATAGTACCACTTGACTACTCCCGATTCAACTGAAATACCAGCTTTTCTAACTTGAAGTGAAAGCAGCTGGCTTTGGCAGGAAAACTGGCCCATGACACTGGGTTTGGGAAAGCAGCCCAACTAGGGAGCAGCCACTGATCATGTACTTGGAACGGGGAGCATGCTCTGGAAAAAAAGCTAGGTTGGGGAAATGGGTGTAGACGTCGAAGGTATCACAATTGGCCCGATTGCCAAGTATTGTCGAGAGCGAAGCAATACCACCATGGGCACCAGCTCAAGTCACGCTCGTCGTTCAACTTTGAGGTGCTCAAGAGGCGCATGCCAAACAAGGGGTAGTACGATGACCCACGTGCCGGGCAGCCGGTGCCCCAGGAGATGAAGGCCAGGAAATACGAGACTCGGACTTCCGCTGTCGGGTTGATTGACGGTTGCCTGGAGAGGCACTGCTCTGGTGCAATCGGTGAAGCAAGAACTCTGGACGTGCCCGGCAATTCAGCGTCAGCCCCAACGGTGACGAATTGACATTCATGGGAATATGAAGAGGGGCAGTACGATTGGGCAGAAAGGCCAAGACGTTGCGAGGGCGACCGGGGAAACTGGGGGCGCTTCAGGTTGTTTTGCGACGATCCCAGCCTTGCCGCTCAGGTCCAGATGGGCGCAGCTGGCATGTTCCATTCCCTTAAGGTAGGCAAACCTGCTGCGACAATCAAAGGAACCCCGATGCATTGCCCTCCGGCGTCAGCAACTCGAGAACAATTCATCATCGCTTGACTCGCATGCAAGTCTGGTAGTCCACCAAAGATGCTGAGGGCATGTGACGTGCACCTCGAAGCAGTGCGACATGCCAAGACTGGCGATGCTGCTCACTGTGGTCAGGAACACGGAAAGGACCTACTGATGGAGTGGGATGACAGTAAGCCGCCGTCGTGGCCTCGTGGGCACTCGTGTTCAGTGTGAAGTCAAAACTATTTCCGTGTACAGGCGCTAGAGGCTGCTGGTTATTTTCGCTATTCCTCGGATTGCCGCTGGATCAGGCGTCTCCGACTCGAATACGATGGGCTGCCCCATGGCGTTAGATCGGGCGTCGGGGTGGCCGGGAGAGGGCGGCGCTTAATCATTGGCCTTGTCTAGTCACCACGAGGGGAAAAAGTCACCGGATGGATTGATCGTGGTTTGCCTTCAGGTGTTGACGTTGATCAAGTCCATGGGAGCTGTAGCAGAACTTAGAAGTGACTGCTGGCGGTCGGGATCCAGGTCGTGCGGTGTCTGGGCAAGCGCCTTGGCTTTTCGTCACACCCGCTGGTGGGCTGTACATGTATGACGACCTCGAGACCGTCAAAGCACCAGCTTGGTTGGGAGACGGGATGAAAGAGGGAGATCAGACGGATGACGCCGGATCGGTTTCGCAAAAGAGATGGTCGGCCGGCCCGTGTTTGACCGCGGGGCATTTTGGCCGCACTCATCCGTCCGAATGTATTCAGCTTGCGACTCAGCTCGCCTTGCCGACCCAAGGTGGTTATTGTGATGCTGTCGACTTGCGAGCAGCATGCAGATTTATGACGATGGATCCAGGTACATGATTGACGGATGGGCGGTCTTGGCTTGCCGGGCACGACGCGCATGCGTACAGGGGAAGACTCTGATGGTGAGATGTACCTCTGCTATGGGGGTGCGAGGCATGAACCGAAAGAAAAGCTGAGGTACATCTCTCACTGAGAGTAATAGTGGACAGATGAGGTACTCTTCAGTGAGTGATTTGCTTGGGTCCTAACAGGAGATACTATTCTTGGCATCCAAGCCCTGGGCGCCTACCTCGCCGACTTGCGTAAGAGGAGTGGAAGGTGCCGACCGGGACATGAGTGGGGACGCTCGTTCCTGCCTGCCCCTTTTCCCCTAACAAATACGGGGGACAATCAAGGGGAAGGAGAGTCCAGATCTGGCCCAAGACGGGCTAGCTGCTGCGCCTCCCTCCACCCTTGGCCCATCATTCCCATCCCATCCCCTTGTCTCGTCTCCCTCCTGCCCTCTTCACATCCTCCATTCCAGCGGGATTCGCTTTCTCGCCAACTTACGCGTCAACCACATTCCCAACTCTCACCCACCGCTCGTTTTACCCCGACCACAGCCTCGCCGCGCGACACTGCCTGCCCGGTTAGACTGAGCCCGACCTTCGACTCTGTTCAGATACCTCAGGCCCCTCGACACTTCTTTCTCCCCGACCGTCCGGACCATCCGCTTCCTCTTTGGCAGGGCTACGCTCGCTTTTCCTTGTTTTCTTCGCCACGCCAGCCGTTCGGCCACCACCCGCCATCACCTTTCGCATTAACCACCACTTTCCCGCCTGGTTTCTTTTCCACCTCGCGAAGTGTCGACAATCTCCGACCTTCACTCCCCACACGCCTCACCTGTTGATTCAATACAGGAGCTCACCTCACGGATTGGGCCGCCATTTCCCGGATACGACCCTCCGCCATCTGTGGCACACATAGCGCTCTACCCCAGGAAACATCGCCAACATGAGGTGGTCGCTCGCAAAACCGCTCGTCCTCCTGACGTCCCTCGTCGCCACCGTTTCTCCCGTCCATGGCGAGCGCATCCTCCAGTCCATGTCCTTGAACAGCTGCCAAGATGACTCTGGCTTCTCGGCGACCCTATTCAACGTCGTCTTCACCCCCGGCAACAACTCGGCCACCATCAATGTTGCTGCTGTCGCCTCTATCCAAGGTTCTGTCGTATTCGATGTCGCACTGAACGTCTACGGCTACGAATTCCTGCGCGAGGTCATCAACCCCTGCGACATGGATCTCAATGGTCTCTGCCCAATGAACCCCGGCCCTGTCTCTATGAGGACGGCTGTCAGCCTGGGCGATGCTGCCGACCAGATCCCCGGCATTGCCTACACCATCCCCGACCTCGACGCCACCGTTCGCGCATATGTCAACCTCTCCGACACGGGCGAGTCTGTTGCCTGTGTTGAGGCCAGCTTCTCCAACGGAAAGACTGTCGATCTAGTCGGCGTCAAATGGGCCACCGCCATCATCGCTGGCGTTGGCCTCGTTTCCGCCGCTGTAGTTTCGGGAATGGGCCACACCAATGCTGCCGCCCATCTTGCCGCCAACACCCTCTCCCTCTTCGGTTACTTCCAGGCCCAGGCCATTGTCGGTCTCACCGGTGTGCGCATGCCTCCCATCGTCAAGGCCTGGACTCAGAACTTCATGTGGTCCATGGGCATTATTCGCGTTGGTTGGATGCAGGACATTTTCACCTGGTATCAGCGCTCCACTGGTGGTGAGCCCGCCACCCTCTTCCATTCACTTCGGAGAGCGTCAGTGGAGGTTGCCAAGCGCTCCGTCAAGCGCTCGCTCGATTTCACCAGCCCTACTGCTGGCATCTTCAAGCGCACCGTGCACGCTCTCGCCAAGAGGGCTAACATTGAGCTCGACAACGGCTCTTTCATTGTGTACGGTATCCAGCGCGTCGCTTTCCGCGCCAGGATCGAGACCACCAACCTCTTCATTACCGGCCTGACCTTCTTCTGCCTCGTCGTTGTTTTCACTATGCTCTTCGTGGCCGCCTTCAAGGGTATCTGTGAGCTCTGTGTCAAGCAGAAGTGGATTAAGAACGACCGCTTCCTCGACTTCCGCAACGGTTGGCTCACCGTCCTCAAGGGTATTCTCTTCCGCCTCACCCTTATTGGCTTCCCGCAAATGACTATTCTGTGCCTCTGGGAGTTCACTCAGGTTGATTCGCCGGCCATGGTTGTACTGGCTGTCTTCTTCTTCTTCGGCATGCTCGCTACTCTCAGCTGGGCCTCCTTCAAGGTCATTCGCATCGCTCGCCGCTCCGTTGCTATGCATCGCAACCCCGCCTACATCCTGTTTTCCGATCCCCAGGCTCTCAACAAGTGGGGTTTCCTTTACGTCCAGTTCCGCGCATCGGCCTACTACTTCATCGTCCCTATCCTCATCTACACGCTGGTCAAGGGCATGTTCATCGCCTTCGGGCAGCACGTTGGCATCGTCCAGGCCATTGCCCTCATTGTCATCGAGGCTGCTGCTCTCATTGCCGCCAGTGTTATGCGCCCTTGGATGGATAAGAGCACCAACTCCTTCAACATCGCCATCTACGTCATCAACTTCCTCAACGCCATCTTCCTGCTCATCTTCACCAACGTTTTCGGCGCCCCTGGTCTGGTGTCCGGTATCGTTGGTGTCGTCCTTTTCATCCTCAACGCGGCCTTCTCTCTCATTCTGCTCCTGATGATCATCATCTCCAGCGCCGTCATCTGGTGGCGCAAGAACCCTGATGCCAAGTATCAGTTCATGGCCGATGACCGTGTGTCCTTCATGAAGTCGCAGACGCAGCTCAACACCACGACAGAGCTTGACGCTCTTGCCGCCACCGCTCGTGGAGACAAGGCTGGATACAAGTCGCAACTCGACCTGGACGACGACAATGAGTCGATCTCCTCCGAGTCGATGCGCCGCCGTGCCGATGGCTACAGCGGCATGCCTCGCTCGCCACATGGCGCGCCACCTCGGTCACCGGTGGACCCCTCGGTGCCGATGTTCCCAGCGCCCGACAGCCGGGGACCCTACAGCCCCAGCCTCAGGTCACAGAGCCCCTTCACTGGCTCACAGACCAACTTGGGCGCCAACTACCGAGCACAGAACAACAGCAGCCCAGCTGGCATGCGGCCACAGAACAACTCGAGGTATGACAACTTGGATGCGCAATCAAGAGAACACTCCCACTGACATCGTTAAACAGTCCATGGCAGCGCGGTGCTGGCTACGAGCACTAGGTTTAGAGGCATCGCTGGATACCTTGTTTCACAATGCGTTCTTTTTGATTGCGATTCCTCCCGGGCGTAGGGAACGCTCCGTGTTAGGAACCCTAACCATGCTTTCCGTCGTTTCATTGGGATCATCCCCATCGAGAAAGACATCCCTACGGTCACACCCAAATCCAATTCCGCCGAGGAGCTTACTTTCCCCCGCCCATCAACGACTTATACCTTGTGTCATTGGCATGAAGACGGCGTCCCGAGAATTGGCGTTCCACCACGAGTGTGCGCGATCGATGCTGGAGGCATTGGCGCGCTGTACAAGTTTGCTTTGTATCTATTGATTTTTTGGGGGGATCATGGGATCACCAGGCCGAGCCTGGATATGCTTGCACGGAAATCAAACCAGAACGCCGAGATGTGCGCCCTCGTCATGCAAATTGGGCTTGCAGTTCTGGAAGAAGCATCACAAAGTAGTTAATCCACAAGCTTTTGCAACTATGTCGAACAAGATGATCTGGTAGCTCGTCGCTCGGTTCATGGAAGCGGAGTCCATTTGGTCCAACTAAGATGGACCGAAAAGACAAGGCAAGGCAAGTGGCTAATCAAATGTTGGCAATGACATTGAGGAAATTCCTGATCAGATTATAGCTACGAGCTCCCACTACGCCTGAATAACTTGGCTGGCGGTGGACACGCCAGCGGGGAAGACGTTGGCGCCGCACAGAAAGAGGGCGCAAGATGTGCACGATACGATTCTCACGAAGACACATTTGAGATCACCTAGGGGTTGGCGCTTGCTTTCGCCTACAGCAGCCTAGACGAGCAGGCTATGGACGTTGGCACTAGGAGTTCCTAGTGTAATGTCCGCGCAGATGTATCTCCTGATGTCGACAAATTGCCTCTTGGGGCATAGAACACTGGGCTCGCGCGGCTTGGCCCAGAGTGGCCTGATGGCGGAATTACTTGAGCGGGTGTGTTGAGGTCAGTCTTCTCTTCGTCGTACTCAGTGTGACGTGACCCATCTAAAATGGCACCAGGCGCCTTTCCACCATCCATCGACCTCGGGAGACCACAACGCGGAAGTGCTCCAACCAAGAACCGCGATGCATTGGCCTGGAGAATGAGTGTCCCCTTCTGCCGCTGCAGACCAATAGAGAACCTGGCGACGTCCATGGTGAACCCCCGAAACCCACTCCTACCCTCTAGTTGACGAAAGACTGTGGACTACAGATAGACGGTGCCAAGGAACGGCCGGCCTTCGGTCCGCTGAAGCTTTTTTGGTCACGGAGAGGATCACCTCCCAATCGCCGACAAGATTCGGATATGCGATTCAGAAGCCCTCCTCCCTGGTCCTATGCCTGCCTGGTCTGACTTGCAATGTCCAGACCATAACATGCTGATCCATGTCCAAGTCAGTGATGGTGGAAAGTCTATGAGAGGACGTTCCCCCGTTCGGCAACCCCCGACTACGCTCACTACTCAATCCTGGATTCCGACTTTCCGAGCCGTATAATGACCTATCATGGCGATGAACGAGCCTGCCCTGCTCGCGCGCGTTCTACTCTCGAAGAACAGCTGAGCTCGACGAGCTAATTCACATACGAACCTTGAAGGAGACAAACGGAGTGGGTTCAGCGTCGAGCTATGATAGAGTCGATGGAGTCGGCATTTGTCCCGCACGATGCCAAGTCACCAGGCCCTTCAGCAAGTCTTGTCATGGAAGAGGATCCATCCCTGGCCCCTGGTCCGCACCACATTGCGGGACGCCTCGACTCCCATGCCTACCCGCAGGTGTCATTGACGTTTGACAGCTCCACAAACTGTTCGGCCCGGGCGGCGATCCTTGCATGAAGAAAGACGTGCACCTGGAATACCGACATTTCGATACCGTTGTTATCGCTGGAAGACGGCCATGGACAGCAATGATGACCGTCCAGGCGGCACTCACGATCCCGGAACTCACGGCTTCAAGGAATTCGGCAATCGCAACGCGTGCCCATGCTGTGCAACGGCTGCTTGCCGCTGCCACGAGGGCCTCGAACGATTCCATGCCCAGTCGACGAGATTAGGCGAGCTGTAACGTAGGATCCGCCTCAGCCGCTATCAACGTGTTGTGGGCATCTTCACGATTTCGCCAGAGTACGACTCGTGCAATACCACTTCGGAGAAGAGCTTGCACTCCTGCCCATGCGATCACGGCAGCTTTGCCATCGGAGTCAGCTGCGATGCGAAGATGATTGGCCATGTTCTGCCAACGTGGGCAGGTCCATCGATAGTCAGCTGCCAAGAAGGAGCCAGAGGATATTCTTCAAAGAGATGTAAGACACACTATTCTGCCTTGGGCGTGATCGTACGCTTCAGTCGGACGGCGCGACACCGCAGCTACCCTCTGGAAGATCCTCGCATTGGACTGGCGCTGTGCCCGCCGTCGGCAGTACCCACGTAGCGAAGGAGGCCTGGTCCGTGGTTGCCGTACCTGCGCTTCGCGCGGTGACCCCGGGTGAGACAAGGATGGGGTCGACCTTGCCCGTTGCGTCGCTCGGGGCCGAAAAGTTGCTCGATCGAGAATACGCCTTTCCCCTTGTCTGATGGGCATCAGTGACGCCGAGGCGCTCCTTGACAGGCAGCCCTTTCCCTCCCGGGCCAGTGCCACCAACGGCTACACATGGGCATTAGCGAGCTAAGAAGCCAAAGATGGCTCGGCGATCAAGGTTTGCGCCACCTCCGGGGGCAGGTGCAGGTGCAGGCGTCCGCGCAAGGGCAGGCAGCCTCCCGCTACCCTCAGCTACACACTTTGGACGAGATAAGCGTTGAGACACGGCTCTGTGAGACGTCTTTCGGCCGCCGCCTCGCTCGAGTTCGAGGCTATCACAGGGTAGGGCTGATGGCGGCGGCGCTCTTGACATCATGCTGCTTGCGGCAGGAGTGATGAGGCGTTCTACCTCTGCGATGACAGGCTGCGCACTCGGTAAGACGGGAAACAGGGGTAACGATGCCCCGTATGCATTGGCGCGCAGCGTCCATCTTCATACGAGAAATTCTACGGGGAAGACCTCAACAACAAGCGACGGGAAAACCCACATCATGCGAGGTCTTGCCACTTTGGCGCGGGCTCAGAGGGCCGTTGCCGAGCAGGAAGAAGGGGAAAGGCAGGTGGCAGGGCCACAGGCACACGAGAGGCTCTACGAGGCGCGCGCCCCCCGCTGCCAGAACTGTCATCTGTCTTGGTCGGCCGTTTGCGGACATGCCGCGAGGGGCACGTCGAGACCCCCCCGGACGCTGAGACAGGTATTTGGCGATCTGCCGCTGCTTAGATCTCGTCTTCTCTCTCAGATTCTGCAGTATAGGAAGGGTCAGGGCCAGGCCGGGGCTGCCAGACAAGCCAGGCTGCGGGATGTGATTGGTGGCCTTCTCCGAGCAGCCCCGTCGGGGGAGGGCGTGCGGTGCGGAATCGATGGGAGTCCTTTCGCGACGTCGCCGCCCACCCCCTTCCTTCTCTGCTCCTCTGCTATTCGGCCGTGAGACATGTCAGAGACAGAGCCTTGCCCGTTGAGGAGAGGCGGGGCCCGTCCTGATTGGGCGTCCCTGGCGAGACAGCTATCTGTTTGCGGAAGACGAGGACCTCTGGGCCTCGCGGAGCTCTGGCCACCCGAGGCGAGGCTGGTCGCTTCGTCCTCGTGGGGGTCTTGGCGGCCGCGCGAGATGGCAGCAGGCTCAGCGTCTATGGCGTCAGGAGTGCTTGGGTTGCTATCTGTTTGCGGCGATGCCGAGCACGCACTTGAGCAGTGAGCTTGGGCGCTCAGGGTCGCGGGCCGGGCGGGGACGGGGGTGAGACTGGAATGTGCCTGGCGTGGTGACTGACGGGGTGGGCGAGGAGAACCGCGCGGAGAGACGTTGGGAATGTGGGCATCGTTGCCCCGGGCTGCCCGGATGCGACCTCTCCTCAGGGGCAGGCGACGCAGCGTGCGCTGGTGGATGGGAGCCTCACGGAGCGATCGTCACGGGCATACCGATCTGGAGATGAATGATTTTGAAAGTCTTTTTGGAATTGGACGTCTGTCTTTGGTATCTCCTACACGCTCAGCCAGTGAAGAAAAACACCTCGCCGCTTGGGGCCGCTGTAATAAATATCTGTTGTAAACCGTTGTGACCAAGGGGAAAAGGGCGATATTAAATCCGCCCACTTCCGTTGTTTCGGCGTAAAAGGAGTGATGAGGAAGAGATCAGCCTGATATATAACAATGTTTCGAAGAATGAAGTAAGTGGGTGAAGCAGATTAGAAGAAACCGGAGCTTGCGCTCGAGAAGACATAGGGAACGCTTGTCGGGGACGCAGGCATCTGCGGCCGGACGATGGTGATACAACACGATAATGTCAGAACAAAAAGGAAACAAGGAGAATGAGAAAATTGCGCCGCCCCAGATGACCAGCCCGGCCAGGAAGCATGAATGTGTGTGCCAGGCGAGAGAAGTTGGCTTCTGCCGATTTTTTCCTTGGGAGCCCACCCTCCTCCTTCTCCGAGGATGATCAACGCCGACCGGTAACGCCGAGAGAGAGAGAAAAGAGACGCAGACTAGAATTGGAAACCGTCTTGCATCAGCTGGTCGACGTCGCCGCCGGCGTCGCGCACCGCCTTGATGGCGGCCTCGCTCATGCGCCGCCGCTTCTCCTGGGCCTCCTTTTCGCGCCGCGCCTTGGTCTTGCTGCTCCCCGAGGGCGCGACGCCCGTCATGAGGACGTTCTTGTCGCTGGGGGTGAAGTTGACGAAGCCGCCGCCGCCTCCGCTACTGAGGTCGATGCCCAGCCCGACGCTGCTGCCGCCGCTCGGTGTGCGCGGGTGGTGGCGGGTGGTCGAGTTGAAGGAGCGGCGCTTCTTGATGCTGCTGGCAAGGACGGGCCCGCCGGCCGCGGAGGAGCCGGATGAGTGCCTCGAGCGGGCTTGGGGTGTGGGAGACGCCGAGGAGGAGTCCCGGGCTCGCGATCGGGACGATGGCCGCTGGCGGCGCATGGGTGTCTGAAGGTGCCTCGCGCCTGCTGATGGGGCGCGAGGCATGCGTGGCCGGCGTTCCGTCTGGGAACCGGGATGTTGATGGGTCATGAGGTGATGCTGCTGCTGGTGCTGCTGGGGTGGCAGATGCGTGTATGCGCCGTTGTGGATAGCCGGCGAGGAGGAAGAGCGGCTGTGGTGAGCGGCGTTGGGCATACTCAGCATGATGCCTGACATGTCCTGGCCGGCGGAGACAGGGATATGGTTTCCACCGTAGGCATACGGCATGTCGTTACCGTGAGATTGGCCGCCGTGGAGGGCCATGTTGAAAGAAGCATTACGGGCGTTTTGCGCCTGGAAGTGCGAGTTGACGGTGTTGACGTCGACGGTGCTGTCCCACCACTGGGCGCCTTCGAGGCTGCCATCAGGCTGGGAGAAGGAATTGGCCCAGGCGAAGCTCGCCTGAGAATCCCCTTGCGAGGAAGGCCATGCGGCCTTGCTCGTATGGGCAGCTTCGTGGGAGCTGACGGCGGTGGTCGAGGGTGAGAAGTACATGTCGTTCTTGTCGTCGTCGTCCATGATGGGCGTGTCCAGAGGGGTATGTTGCCCCGGGCGTCTGTACATGCCGTGGACCTGGCCGACAGGAACACCACCAAAAGGGTCCTCCAGCATGCCGTTGCCGAAGCTGGCAGACATGCCTTGAGGGATGGTGGCACTGTTGGGGGGTGAGATGGGAAGGCGAGGGTTCGCAGTCATAGCCATTTGGTGATGATGCTGCGGCTCCCGCTTGATATGCTTGGAAGGTGATGAGGCGGGTGAGATGGGTCGTTCAACGGCAAGAGAAGTCATGTTGTTGTTATATTCTTGGGGGTCTTTGCCTGGCTTGCGGCCTTGGGACGAGGTACTAGCCTTGGAGGACCGGACGGTGGCGGCCTTTTGTTGGATCTTGGACGCAACGGCCTTGAAGAAGTTGGTGGTGCTCGTGGCCGGCCGGCGGGCAGACTTGTTAGTGGCAGGCAGGGTGGAGTGGTCCAAGGCCGGCCCTTCTTCTCCTCTTTGGGCGAGATGGGGAGTGGGAGGTTGTGATTGTGAGACAGGCCCCAGGGGAGGAGGCCGAGACGGTGACGCTTTCAACGAGATACCCTCCAGGCGCAACAGCTCAGAGTCGGAGATGGACTCGAAAGAGTCGGGCCCCAGAGGGGCCGCCGGATGGGTCGACTGCTTTCTTTGTTCTCCCGGGGCGCGGTCGATCGCCGACGAGGACTGGGTCCTGGCCGGTGGGGGGATGGGTGAAGGGAAACCTCTAGCTGCCAAGGTGGTGGCAGCGGAATCAGCTGTCGCGCTAGACCTAGTTCCCACGGCCGGAGGAGCCTGGTACAGAGGCTGCTGCTGCTGTGAAGAGTGGCAACTGAAGAGCTCGTCCAGATCGTCCGATGCGCTGGTGGCAGAGACGGACCCATCGATGGGGCCTAGGTCGAAGTAGAACGAATCGGGCATCTCATGGGTCAGCTCGTCGCCCGTATGGGCCAAGCCATCGAGGTCGAGGAAGTCGTCGAAGCAGAGCTCCCCGCCGCCGGCGGACCCGATGTTGCCCGTTCCTGCCGTCAGCCCTCCATCGTGCTCCCCCAGCTCATCTGGCAAGTCCCAGTCCATGTCGGGCGATGACCCGGCCCCTCCGTGGGCGCTGCCGAGTGAATCGACCGAGAATTGGACCGCGGGAAGGTAATCCAGTTCGTCCAGGTGCGCACCGCTGCGCTCCGAATGTGAGACGGCGGCCGTCATGGGCCGCTCACGATGCTCACGAAAGCGACCACAGTCGACGGGAGCAGGGCCTGGCGCCAGGGGTCCAGAGATCGCAAGATCGGACGAGTGACAGGGCAGTGGTCGCCCAGAGATGTTGCTGTTCGTTTGCGGCGATGGGAGGAACCCTTGACAGATGGAGTTCAGGGTTTACGGAATAGGACGAAACGGGCAAAGGAAGGCTGAAGGAGTGAAGAGAGAGGATACGACCTGGCGAGCACGGTCTACTTGTTCCCCAGATGGCCGCTTTTGGGTGAGCGGGACGATGGGTGCAATCAACAAATACCATATGTTATCTGGATTGACGGGGCAACTGGATGCAGTGGTGAGGTGAGGCACGACTGGAATGTTGGTCCCTGAAGAATGAGCCCTTCGTCACCTAACGAAAGAACCGAGACCCAGCCTTGGTGCGCAGGACGGGCCAGCAAAGAGCGGGTGAGCCGACGGGCGGGGAAACAGGCTGACGGTCGCACATGAAGCTGTCGCCAGGAACGCTCATGTCCCAAACTTGGTGCTAGTTGTCCGAGTGAGGCCCCCTGGCATTCCTCACGACTTGAGCCGCGTTCAGCAACCACCAATCTGCCGGCCGGCAAGCATGGAAGCCAAGATTAAACTGACACGCATCTTCTGACAACTGAAAATCGAAAGTTAAAACGGTTCAAAGGCCATCGTCGGCCGAAGTCGTTCCTAGCTCTCTGGTGGTGAGCTAGGAAATAGCATCGCGCACCTCAAGCTAGGACTTATGACAGACCCACGCGGCGTTCAAGTGCTGACGCCGACTGCGCCGAGTTCTATGACGGACGAAGATGCTCGACTCTTGTCGTCGTATGAGGCTGTCGCCATTGCGACATGGGTCGAGTCGTGCGGCGTGCTGTGCGAAAATAGCAGTTTGCGTAGTCATGGACAAAGCCACCATCGTACCAGGAACCCCGCGCGGTGACGTTTCCTTCTCCTCTCGCCACACTTTGGCTGACAGCCGCGTGGCAGCGTTCATCCCGGTCCTTTGTCCAGAGTACTTACGACTGCGGACCACGAACGGCGCAACGCCACAACGAGGCCAATTGACTTCGGTGTTGGATAGTCGCCGAGGGCGGCCAGTCGATGGACACTGGTTGACTGGCTTCAAGCGTCCCGTCCGGGGGCGGAACCTGCGAGGCACCAACTGGAGGCTTAAGCGAGTGAGCTTGTTTGGATGACCATGACACCATGATTGGATTTCAGCTGGGGTGCCAACGGCGGTGCCGACCGACGAAGGCCCTGCAACGCGAACAACGGCGGCATGGCGCAGAAAAAAAAATCGACAGAGAAACGCGTACGCCGAGTGAATGGCGTTGTAGAGATGATTGCAACGTTGGGAGACTAAACTGGCAGACTCCTCGGGTTGTTCGCTGCAAGGAACGGCACATGTCTTGCCCGGGATCAACCTCGGGCCCTTGCAGACATCGCCTGTGGCCAGGATCCTGGAAGCCCGTCGTTGCATGCCATTGGTCGCGATCGACACTCTTTGGCCCTAGGAAAAGCAAGGACCAGAAGCTTTCGGCATGCGATGCTCGATTGCCCTCGTGGCACCCAGCAGGTATTCGTAGCTGGGAAGGGTATGCTGGTCCAAGGCAAAAGAGACGTCCTACTCACCCGGTGGTTACTCGTAGGTCTGTCTGATGAAGCCGTGTTGATCATGAGTATCAGCGCAAAACCATCACATAGACGTTGTGAGAAGACGGATAATCGAAGCAGAATTTCGGAGGAATGGTCCGACATGAGGAGGAGGAAGATCTTCCTGTTAAAATTCTTTGCTGAGTGACAGTATAGTATAATGTCTGTCCCCGTGCCTATCGCGCCGTCAGTCATCTCTTCAAATGACCAGCTGCCCCTCTCGAGGGGCCCATCGTGTGACTCGGCCGCATGTAAGTCGCATCGTGCCAGGGCCTTGCGATGCTATCGTACTCGCTGGCCGTTTCCAGTGGGCCACATGGCCAGCCTTCTGCCTCGCAATCATCTCGTTCGCCGGAGCCGTTAAATCATGACATGGCGCGCCATATCGCGCGTAGAATGATACACACTCCATCCCGATGCTCCCTAAATGATGTTTCCCAACAAGTAAACAATCAAGCCAAAACGCCGTGGTCGAGGACACCGCCCTCGAGCCTCAGACCCGAACAAACGCCGAAGTATGATGGGGTATTCATCGATGCGTAGATAGAGAAATTTCCCGGGAGTAGAATCCGAGGTAAATGTTGAGTAGAACATGGTTACAGGGTTGCCGACTGTGACGTGTGTCGTGGCTACCTCATGGTGCTGGCCCATTGCCGGCTGTCGAGGTCGTCGTGTTGGCGGCGGCGGTCGCCGCAGGTGGGTGTGCTGGCGCCGGGCTTGTCCTCCTCCTGCGCATGCGAGGCTTGCTTTTGAGGACGCGGTTGCCTTGGCGGGCGGCTTGTGCTGCATTGCGGTACTGGGGATAGTTTCGTTGTCGGAGTGTCGAATTTGCTCTCAATCTCCATAATGCCAAGGTTGTTTCTGGCCCGTTCGTGTCGTTGTCATTGTCTTCATCGCCGAATCCTTCGTCCTCCGGCATCATCCAGCCGTTCTCATCGGGGTCCGGGGTGATGGGGCGGTCTAGGGGCGCCTTTGAGCCTTGTTTTTGTGGCGAGTCTCTCGCCAGTAGCAGAGGGGGCTCTGACGCAACGGTCGCTAGCGGCTGTGGTGTCTTCAAGCGGCTACCAGTGTTCCTGACACGGACACTCTTGAATTTGGCATGTCGTTGTCGCCTGTGCCCACGGATTTCCTGGAGAGCTGCGGCCAACCGTACCTCGTAATCGTCGAGCTCTGAGCCTGAGTCGGGGTCTGAATCGGGAACTATCGCTGGTATTATGAGCTGTGAAGAGGGCACTGTGACAGAGCCCGACCCCGTGCATGTGTCGCTTGTGAGTGTTGCTTTGGTCGCCTCAGGAGACGTCCGATATGTAGTGACGCTCCTACAGGATTGTGTGGTCATGTCGTGCGATGACGAAGGCTTCGGCGACCTTGGAGGTTCATCGTTCGCGGAACCGCGACGGCTTGCCGCCACGGATGCGAACGAGCATTCACCCTGCATGCTGCCATTCGCAAATTGTGAGGCGGATGTGATGATCTTCGGCGGAGATAGGTGATGCTGCCGCTGCGTCCGTCTACCGGGGTGAGCGAAGACGAGGTCGAGGTCGAAATGTTAGTTGTTGAGAGAGGAGGGAAGCGAGGATGAAGAGTAGATGAAAGTTGAGAGCGCCCCGGTGCCAGAAAGCCGGGTCTGCTAGCGAGGTGTACTTGCAACCGAGAGGCAGCAGGGTACCCCCTTGGCACCGGCACGCGGCTTCCACATACGCTGCGCCTTTATTCTACTTGGGCTCTCCGGCCGCCGGGGTACCCCGACGAGGAGAGACTGGTGTCTGTGTGCCAAGGAAGGCACGACACACAGTACGAGGCGGCGGAAGGAGACTCTTTCAATGTATCAGTAGGGTTGAGACTGTGATTGTCGTGCGCCCGCATGTATGTGGTCGAACATGTGTCGAGGTCAGGCAAGAGTTGGCCACGATCGATTGGCCATGTGGTACAGTTACACGAATTTTGGTCACCCTTTCGCTTCCATCGGAATGTGTGTCTCATGGCCTCGTGAGAGGGGGGAACGGGAGCATGGATGCCTCCTGCCTATTTGCGAGAAGTAGTACAGTGTGCTGGCACAGTAGAGAGTGGTCCGTCCCGCGCTCGTGCCTTCCCTTCTGCCTCAATATTCGCCCCGACTTATTCTGTTTAGGGTGTTCTTGCCGTGCAGTAGCGCGGTGGTCTTAGGGGCACTCCAGGGACCTTTGACCACTGAAATGCGCTGAAGCCAGACGCCAGTCGCACGTGTGCAGCAGTAGCTCGCGGAGCTCCTACCGTCCAGTGCTCACCAGTTCCAGAAGACGCCCGCACATGGAAGGGCAGGAATGACGACAGGATGAACCCCGTCTCAAATCATCATCCCGACCGTGAGCTAAGCACTGCGCTGCTTGTTCACACCTAGATCATCATCATGGCCACCTCAAACGTCCGTCTCATCGCCAGCAGAAGACCTTATCTACGGCCGCCCACTGGACTGAGAGACAACAGCATCCTCTGGTTAGGGCTCGGATTGTCGCGTCCCTCGCGCCCCGACTCCTTTCTTGCGCTCATCCCTGACGCCCGCCCACAAGCGCCTGGGCAGGGAGAGACACCCTGCTCAGCCCCGCCAATGATGGCATACCGGCGCAGGTGCTCGTACGGTTCTCGGCGGCGGCAATGGCCCTCTCACCTGTTGTGGAAGAACCCCCGAAAGCCCCCAAGCAGCCCGCGATACAATTGCACAATTGCTGCACAGTACAATTCACCTTCACTCGTGGTGCGAGCTTCGACGACAGGCGGAGAGAAAACCATCCTCGTTTGTCTTCTCGACGTTCCTCCCAAGGACCGGTGAACAAGGCCTGAGACACACTCGCTGAGGAAGCAGAGCGTTGCACGCCCAAAGCAACCACCCTGGTGCTCACCGACTGTCTTGGTTGTCTTACCCAATGCTCTGGGTCTGCGGCGGGCGGGCGCGCCGACTCGTCTCGACCTTGGGTTCGTCCAGGTTTCCGGGAATGTGCCCAATGCCGCGGTCGGCTTGCAGCAACGCTCACACACTGCTTGACCATCTGGGCGGGTTCCGACACCTGCATTGACGCCCATCTGATATCCGATCCATCATCGATGCTACCTCGGAGGCGGACAACTGTGACACCTGGAGGAAACACTACAAGATGTACAGTACAGCCCACAGCCCAGTCACCACCACCGGATTTCGGAATTTATTCCATGCTGAACAGGGGTTTCAGCGCGGAATCCCTGGGCTATCCCAGAGTGGTAATCATGTCGCTGGCGTGCCGCCACGGGCCTCTTATTCGCTGGCCACGAGATATTACCCGGCCGGATGCCCTACTTGCCGCGACAAGCTGCAGAACCTTGGGACTGGCGCCGCACCAGCATTCCAATCAAGCCATACTTCGATGCAGTCTTCTCATTTGCTCTTGGACGACGACAGCGAAAAGTGACAGGGTCCATCGCGGCTGAAAATGCCCCCCTCCCTGCGCCCGTCCACGCCTTCGCGCTTGCACTACGCAGCCCTAAAGAGGTGTCAAGATCTCGAGTCTTCTCGCCCTACGTGTCTGGTATCTTCTAGCACCTCGCGCCGCCGTGCCGATCACACATGGTAGCGAAGCGAGGGATCGCGGCTAGACACTTGACAGATCGCACATCGTCGTCATTCAACCCCGGACTTGGACACAGCTGGACCAAGGGCCCTTCGCACTGCATGATCCGCTGGTAGGGCTCGTCACTAATCGGATTTCAGTTTTCTGAGATGATAACCGTTGCGCTGGTTTCCGGATGCGAGTAAATGTCGGTCAACCTGGCGTAGATACTTCAGGACGCTTACTACACACCACCGTGACCACGAGCCGTCAACGCGGACCTACGCCACCATCCTTCTCTCTGACCACCCCAACACACCTCCCATTTGCCAGAAATGTCACAATCACGACCATCCAAAGCGCCACGCTGACAGCCATGGCCGCTAAGGAGCAGATCCCCAGGAATGGAGAGACTGCCCGACCCGAGCGTTCGGGGAACTGCTGGAAGATTGTCACGAGAACAAATATCAACAGACGACGGCGCCGCGCGATCGGTGAACAGGTTGCCCGAGGAAAGGTTCAACATGAAGAGGATGTCGATCACCTACGGGCACTTATGTTACCGTACAGAGAGAAAGGCCATGGTCAGAAACGCCATCGGCCGCATCAGGATACTCGTCCGCTCTCTCTGTCGAGAGGACGATATCGATGTCGCTTCAGGCGTGCACCTGATCTATGGCTAGACTCGCAACCTCGGAAATCATTGTGCTTTCCGATTTCCGGGGTCTTCTCCTTCTCGTCACTGATGATGTGATTCTTGATCCTCATCTCGCAGGGCCCGTTTGCAGCGCGTGGCTTTCAGCGATGGTTCTGGACCATCATCACCATCCTGGCTGCGGGGGCGCTCCATCTTGGAATGTGGCATGTCATACGTATGTCGGCTCGGTATACAACTCCATGACGGATAGGTGGTCTTGGGTGCCTAGGCCTGTACTTGGGTCACCGCGCGTGGTCTTGGGAATGGCGAGAGCCTTACAGGACCATCGCCGACGGTCACCCTCTCCCCATTTTCCCCAACCTTCCGAAGTGGTTGCCAACCCTCCCGGAGACAACTCCGAATCATCTACTTGTGCAGATACACACACCTGATCGGCAAGGCTAGTGTATAGTGGCGCAGTACCTCTCGAAGTGAGTGTTCTAGTGCTGCCAGTCGAACAAGTCAAGGATCAAACAGTTTGCTCCTCCCCCAACATACTCCTCGATCGATCTACTTCCTCCTTTGGAAGGTTTCTTATCTGCGACCTTCTCGTTCCCTACCTCCCTGACCAGTGTAGCCTCTTTCATAAGTGACTAATAAAGCTTTCATAGGTACTTCACAGATAGGTCCCAATGTAATGATGAACTCTAAAGTGACAGGACTAGCGTGCGGTTCAGGAGGGGTTGAGTGCGTAGTGGCAACGTGGGCATCGGAACAGCTGTGGCATGGCACCTGCTGCCAGCTGTCTATTAGCGGTCGACGTTCAGGGATGGAATGCTCTCACGAACCCGGGCACCCAGTCCCATGCGGACTGCCGGGTCAGCAGTTGATGGCTCGAGTTCGGCATTGAGCTCGAAACTTCCATGGATCCAGAAAAGTGCATGACATGAGTTCTTCGCGCGTCGTCTACGGCGGTCAACTTGTGCTGAGAGCTCGGAACCGTGAGCTTCCAGAGGAGTTGTGCAAAACTCCACTCACTAATGGCTCTGGCCGGCGTTACGACATCAACAGTGGCTTCAATCGTTGGCTAGGGTTCACGATTCGGGAAGTGAAACGACTCCGAGTCCCGTAAGAGTATGCTTGATATGTTTGGGGTCAATGTATAAGTATCGCGCGCGTCTTGTTGTCTGAATTGCCTGTTCTTGCAATCCTCAGCATCCATTTCTCAACACATCGAAAGATCATCTCTCAGACTCGTTCCCTCACGCCCAGCATGGCATCCAACCCTACGACCAAAACACTGTCATGGACGCCCCCGAACTTCCCTCCTACCACGATTGACAACGACGGTGTAAGCCAGACCTTCCTACGCCAGACATTAAATGCTAAGAAGCAAGACCCATGTCAACAGGTATGATGTGAGGAAGACCTTGAACATCCAACCAAGCTCCATCAGTGTCAACAAGTAAGTCAGTTCTCCCTCGTGTGTGATTTGTTCATTGACATGGGGCAAAGCCTCTTCATGTTGTGGTTCATCACTACTGAAGACGGGAAGAAGTACCACCTCACCACCAACGCTGGGCTCAAGGGCGCCGATTTGGTGGGTTCATTTGTCTCGTCCAACGACCTCCAAGAGTTGTCGGGCCGCGGCGGAACCATCATCATCCCTGGGTCTGGAAGTAAGGACCAGCTTGACGTCAAGAGCAAAGTGCAGAATATCACTGGACCCGCTGATGGGGACAAGTGGACGAACACCCGCTTCTCGCTGGACCTTGCCGGCATCAATCTCGAAGCCACGCTGCGGCCCACGGGAGGAAACTTCTACTATGCAGGCAGTGGTGGAATCCAACTGTTCGAGACGGGCTCCTCAGACCCCAGCCCCGGGTGGTCTTGGTACTGGGTTAGTACCTGTAATGAACCCGAAAACCACACCACTGACACAACATGCTCCCAACAGGCCAACCCCTTCACCCGCATCGACGGCACCCTGACCATCGACGGCAAGCCCGCCCGCATCAACACCGCCGAGTCCTTCGCCCTCTTCGAGCGGCAGTGGGGCGACTTCGGCATCGGCAAGGGCTACTACGCCCTCTGGGCCTACCTCGAGACGGGCGAGGTCCTCATCTCATGGGCCATGGAGCCCGGCCTCGACGGCATCGCCAAGACGGCCTTCGCCTCCGTCTGGCACCCGAACGGCCTGCACGAGACCGTACCCGTCGGCCCCGGGTCCCGCGCCTCCGACGTCAGCACGAGCGAGAGGACGGGGCTCAAGTACCACAACGAGTTCTTCCTCGACCTGCCGGCGCGGGACGCGTGCTTCACTTTCAAGAAGTGGATCCGCGACGGCGAGATCATACCCGCGCTGCCGGAGCAGAGGGACAAGTACATCACTATTTCCGAGTCGTACTCTGAGGGTGTTGCTCGTTGGAATGGAAAGGAGGTCAGGTTCTTCGGTCATATCGAGCAGCTGTCGCGCCTGACTTGATCGTGGTGCCTAAAGACTCGCACCATGGTTTTGAGAAAACCATAGAAGCAAAATATTAGTTTTGAGATCTTGATTGGATATATGTGAAGGTTCGTGCAAGATTCTTTGCCGGAAGTGAATGTGTACCATCTCAAGACCTCCTGAAATCCAGGTCCAGCACCCTATCCCGAGGCCTCTGCTAGGAGAGACTCTACGGATACCAAGCTGCAAAAAGTCAAAAAACATACAACACCGGGTATTCGCTGGTCGTCACCGACCCAACTACTAATCCAGCCCTCACTGGCTTGACTAT
>JAXQJP010000108.1:0-10471 GCA_037042015.1 Furcasterigmium sp. R96-07A1
CCATAGTCAAGCCAGTGAGGGCTGGATTAGTAGTTGGGTCGGTGACGACCAGCGAATACCCGGTGTTGTATGTTTTGTAGTGTCTCCTTTATATTTTTGCGGCGATATTGCTTCTTGTGTGCTTGGGTATTAAACTGGTTTGGCTGGCTGCACAGTGAGGACATGGTGCTCTTTTTGGTGTTTTCCGACGGTCACATTGAAAGCGTTCAACGCTTGATGAGCCTCATGTCTTACATGGGTAGCATGACTTTTCAGGAACCTCAGCATGATACATTCAACTCGCTTACATGCGGGAACGTTGGAGACACAACCTGAAGATAAACCTAATGTCATAATCGACAGGAAGTAGCTGTATTCCTCGGCTTGTGGATCAGCAGCCGTACCGAGAAATGAAGTGTCATTACGTCAGAATGCAAGCAGGACGAGTTCAAGGCATCCTCATCCTCGCCCAGCATTTACTGGGCTGCCGATCGGGAAGGATATTATACCATCCCGTAGCCCATTCACACACACACAAAAGAAGAATACTCCGTCATCAAACTCTTTCTGTGCCTCTTTCAATACTTGTTTTGGAGGCCATACGCCCAGAGATTCTCCAATATCAAGATTTCCGGGCATTCCTGTCGCCGTGGTCTGGGATGGCAGCCATCATCAACGGGGGTCCTGCACTGATGCGATGGCGCACTACGACGAGGTCAGACGACTGGAAAACTATACGTGTCAGTCGTCTTGGGTCTCGCCGATAGCTTTGGGGTCCTGGTAGTATTCCCCCCAGTCAGAGTGAGATCAAGCCACTGCCGAACAACTATGAGTGTCTTACACCATGACGGCCGTGGCTTTCTAAGCTGAAATTCTCTGGGAAACTCGCATGCGTCTGCGAGCAGTCATCCGGCGGCCAGGACGACGGAAGAGAACATGCTCACCCCTATTTTAGAGAAGCCATGGTATTTGATACGAAGCAACGTCAATAGTACAAACCCATATGCACGGGAACGGGCACCAAATATGCCATTGGCGGGTCGCTATCTGCGCCCGCTTGGACTCCTTGGGAGTGTGCACGCGCAGGCATGCTCGCAGTGTCTGAAAGTCCCAAGCGGCATACCGTCAGACCTCAGACCTATACTCGTACAGACTGGTCTAAGTGGCTTCATGTGGTGGGCTTTTGACACTCGTAGACGCTCTATCATAAGTCTATTAGCCCACGAGAGTTGTTGATTCATTGGCTGGACAGCGGCTAATACGGGCTGGAGGAACACTTTGAACAAACGGGCTTTCCACTTTGAGGTTGGGCAACGGGCATCTTGATGTTGACGCCACGATAATCGAGGATGCCCAACACAGTTCAAAAGGCTGATCCGCACGACAGCGTCTCTTAGTTCACCGGCCCCAAACCAGCTTTACGAACGGCCCCATGACGATGTTTCAAGGGGACGCTGGGCGGGTTTGTTGGGAGTTTGCTACATCGAAACAGTCGAGCCGCCCTAGGCACAAGTTGGCCTGCGTCTTGGCCGTATCTCCAAGATGACAAGCATACTTGGAACATCAGCCTGGCCAACGACACTCTTTCTGATAACCCACATGGGAACTACTCATGGTTTGTAGATGGAGCAGTCCCCGACGGGGCGTCAAAATCGGACATGTCACGTAACCGGTCCACGATGGAAAGGGCACCGGGCAACTGGACTCATAGGGACCGGCTTGTTGAACTTCAGAGCATCTTATTAGCTCTATGCAGTGGGCGGCGGCCGGTTTGCAGCCAGCCGCCCGTTCTCACTGGGCCGGCGAGGCCCAGCATTTCCGCCGCGTAAGAGAACCTTTTTTGTGAACCCTCGCAGAAATCCGTTGCGCGCGCGTTGATGTTGGGGGGGAATAGCAACAAAGCATGCATTTTTCCTCTTGCCTCATTTGTGAACCATGCGATGCAGTCGAGAGAAAAGTTCGGAAAAGTGTGCCCCCCTCCGGTTTCCCACCCTTCGCCCGAAAAACGTGTTGACGCCCAGTTTCATTTGTCCTGCAACCCAGCCCCTAGTCGTAAATCACTCCAACTTAAGCAGCGGCCTGCGGATATGCGTGGTTAGCCTACTGGCAGGTCCTGTGGTAGACTCGCGCGTGCGAAAGTCCCCTTGGAGGTATGGTCGTTACTCACCTTGACGGCGTACTTGCGCTGGGGGAAGTGCTGGGTCTTCTTGCGCTGCTTCTCGGTGATCCTCTCGGCATCGTGCTTCGACAGCCTGCGGCGGATGGCGCGGGTCTGCTTGGGGCGGAGGTCGAGGGGAGCGTACTTCTTGCCCTTGTAGAAGAGGCGAAGCTGCTGGCGTTGCTTGGCGTTGATGATGGTCAGGACGCGGGCAATGGACTTGCGCAGGTCGCCGCTGTTGTACCGTCCTGTCAGCATAACCATTCGACATCTCAATCCAGAAGTCCGACCAGGGCGTCCGGCGCCTGGCCCTCTCCTTCTAATTCCATCGCGGCGGGGAATGCGTACATCTTCTGGAGCTTGGCACCGGAGGAGGTGACCTTCTGGATGCGAAGCTGGCCCAGCTCAGTCTTGAGCTCGCCGAGCTGCTTCGTCAGGTCCTCCTTGTTCTTTCCCCACAGCTGGGCGGCCTTAACCTTGGTGGTCGACTGGGACATTATCGTTAGCGATTTGTATCCTCTGGCTGGTGTGATTGAATCTTGAAGATGCAAGGTTGCGTGACAGGGCGTCGCGGGGTTCGATGTCGTCGAAGCAATGGCTTGAAGAGACGGCAGGCGGTTGTTTGAGCAGGAAAAAATCGAGGTTCGGTCGAGCGTCGTTCGCTGCAGCGGAATACAAAAGGGCGACTCACCATCTTGATCGGGGGCAACGGGATTGATCGTTGAAGTTCGTCGAGATTGGTCGCTGGCGAAGGTCGAAATTTGGCTGGTAAGAAATTGGCGGTTTCGACTCGAAATTCCGGCGTAGGGCAAAGGTTGTGGGCCGAAGTTTTCGCGCTTTACACTCAGACGGAGGATCACGTGAACTGTCTGTAGGGGAGTGGGTCGCTGGACATTGATGAAGTGGGACCTTTTGAACTTGATGTGCACAGACCACTGCGTCCCTGAGCCGGAAGCGGACCCCTGTCTCGTCGGAGCCCCCGAGCAGGCCGTCGCCATTGCCCGGGTTAGTTGGACGTCGCGCCCGGTTGAGGCACCAACCTTCCACGATTCTGACTTCAGACCGATCATCCGCACAGCAGCCATGGCGAACAACTCTGGGAACACGGGCTGGGCCCAGCTCAGGCAACAAGCACGAAGCTTAGAAAGCCAGGTCAGCGCCGACTTGCTCTTCGTATGTCCCTGGAGCTGACAACGTTACAGACCGAGACGCTCTTCCATACGTATTCGCAGTTCTCTACAGCAGCAAATATCCCACCAAAGCCGACAGAAGAGGAACGGTCAACGGAGACAAAGCTTCAGGAGATTCTTGACAAGGTAGGCTCTACTTTCTCGATGTCTATCGTCCAAACACTCACATGGTCAGCGAGAAACCGTCATCTCCCAGCTCGCCCGTCTCCTCGATTCCGACGCCACCCTCACCTCCTCCGCCCTCAAGCAGAACAACCTCTCCCTGCTGCGTGAGAAACACGCCGAACACCGCCGCGATCTCGTCCGCATCCGCAACACCGTCTCCCAGGCGCGTGACCGCGCCAACCTCCTTACCAATGTCCGATCCGACATTGACGAGTACAACCGCGCTGCGCAACAGGCGCACCCCGAGGCCGCCGAGGGCGAGTACATGCTCGGCGAGCGCTCTCGCATCGACAACAGCCACAACATGGTCGACAGTGTCCTCAGCCAGGCCTACGCCGTGCAGGACAACTTCAATCTCCAACGTGAGACACTCGCCAGCATCAACCGCCGCATCACCCTCGCGGCGAGCCAGGTGCCGGGTATCAACTCGCTTATCGGCAGAATATCAGCCAAGAAGAGGCGCGACGGCATCATCATGGGTGTCTTCATCGCATTTTGCTTCCTGCTCTTCTGGTGGTTCGTCTGAGCAGGGCAACAGAGCGGCCAAGCATCAGCTTGTAATGACTATGGCGAACATGTTTTTGACGGCTTCTTTTCAAAACAGCATGGGTAGCTTGCGAGGGCGTTTTTGGACAAGTACAATGTTACAGGGGTATCCTGGATTCAAGCATCATCGAGCTTCTCGATATTTTGTTCCGTCTGTACAGGATGTTGTACAAAGTGGCTCATGGGTATTTTACACTAGACGACAGCCACGGCCGTCCGAGAATGGAGACATGATCATATCAGGCACTCCCGGTCTATGCAGCCCCCATCCTCCGCAGGGCGACGATGTCCTGCTGGTCCCTGACGTACTCGTTCACGACGAGCCTCGCACTCTTGACGAGGCTCTCCTTTTCGTCAGGATTGGCGTTGGCGCTGGCAGCCCAGCGAATCCTACACAGGTGGTCGACAAGGAATACGTAGCCGACCTTGCTGTTGAGCAGACCGATAGATTCGCGGATCTCGTCGGTGATCCCTCGCTTGATGAGGAAGTACTTGTTCCAGTTGGCCTCGCCGACCTCGCGCCGCAGGCTGCCGAGGAACAGGTTGACGAGCCACATTCTGGCGCCGTTCTCCTCGACGTTGAGGCGGACGACCTGCAATCCACCATTCTGAGTGCTGGGAGCCTGCGCCATGAGTTCGTGAAGAGCAGGGTTCTGCGTTTCGGATATGAAGGTGTTGACCTGGTCGTTGGCCCACTTGCCGCTGAAGAGTGCGACGACGGATGTCTTGCCGTGCAGGACGTTGGTGGTATCACGGAAGTTACGGGCCTCCTTGGCCAGAGTGTCGCCGACGAAGTTGGGGAAGAATAGAGAGGCGTCGGCACGGAAAGGTCTCGGCGGCGCAAGGAAAGATTTGCCTTCTTCGAACTTCATGTTGGACCAGTCACGGAAGTAGGGACGGGCCATCTGCGCTTTTCTGTGAGTCTGTCAGCCAGCGGTGCTTGATTTCTAGTCCAGAAGGGTCACGCACAGGTTCTTCCTCCTCTCTAAGTGCTTCTCGTAATTGACGAAGTCATCGCGCCGTTGCTTGATGGTTCGCGCATCGATGCCGCTGTTGTCATTGGGATGAGGCGGCTTGGTCATCCCAATGGGCCTAGGGAGCATTTCGGGAGTGAACTCCTCAAGTCTTTCCCCATATGATCTAGGCGCACGAATGGCCGAACCGGGCAGGTCTGGGTTCGGCTTTTCCCTCACCACGCCGCCGTCTATTTTCGGTAGGATGCCCTTGGGTTGCTCGGGCTCGGGAGTCTTCATGTCTGCCAGTCGCCATGACGTCGTGCTCAAAGGGCGTTGAATCTTCTGCCACCTGCAGACCGAGCAAGTCAATGCCCGTTTCGCAAGAAGAGGTCTCATGGCCATGTTGCTGCTGTGGTGTGTCCGCAATGCTGCGGGCAGACTAGAGGTTGCGCAATCTACACGTTGTAGCATCCCGGAAATTTTCGAGGCGCGGCTACGGCGCGCTGCAACGGCCCAGGCGTCTCCAGTGTCTCCAAGCTTACTTATCGATAAGGCAGATCTCGGCGAATGTCGCATTCTGCGGGGCACCCCAGGAAATCTTAAGCCGCTGCGGGACGCCAGGGGCCCATCAAATGCCATGACACAACCGCCCGAGGGGCCGGAGTCGATCAACACCGCGAATAGCCGATGCCCCCTCCGACTGCCCATGGTGCACTCCTCCCGCTGTTCGATGAAAAGGGTTCTCTTTCTCGATTCTCCTGGGTATACTAGTCCTGAGATCATACAAGCATCAATTGGTGTCGTGTTTTTTCACAATGTTTCTTCAGCAGGGTTCCCGAGCATTACGAACGCGTCTGGCGGCTTCCAAGGGCGTCGGCCGCCTCGCAGCAGCAAGGGTAGCAGGCATCTACCCTTCGAGACATTTCCATGCTGCACGACCCCTATGGGCCCTGAAGCCGGTCATTCTGGCAGACATCGGCGAGGGTAAGTTCTCCCGTTCTTAATCAGACAACGCAATCTAAATGTTATTTCCAACAGGTATCGTCGAGTGCGAGGTCATCCAGTGGTTCGTTGAGCCAGGAGCCACAGTCGAGGAGTTCTCTCCCCTTTGTGAGGTCCAGAGCGACAAGGCCTCAGTCGAGATCACAAGCCGCTTCTCCGGAACAGTGAAGAAGCTGTATTACGATGCTGGAGACATGGCCAAGGTCGGCAAGCCATTCGTCGACATTGATATTCAGGGAGACGCCAGCAAAGCAGATCTAGACTCCCTGACGTCTCCGGTGGAGGCAACGGAAGAGCGGCCGACTCTCACCACGGCCGAGCCGCAACAGGAGAACTCCGCAGCTGCACCAGCAGAAACACCAGGAACAGCCTCAGAGCCCACTCCTGAGACGCCGAAGCCAAAGGGCAAGTGCGCCACACTGTCAACACCGGCCGTCCGCCACCTCTCCAAGGAACTCAAGGTCGACATTTCTGAAGTCGAAGGCACAGGCAGAGACGGCCGGGTTACCAAAGAGGATATCCACAAGTTCGTCAAACAGCGGGATCAGCCCCAGAGCACGCCTACTCCAGCGCCAGTACCGCAGGCTGCCACAACACCTGGCGTCCAGACAGAAACCAAGGTGCAGCTGACAAACATGCAACACCAGATGTTCAAGAGCATGACGCGGTCCCTGAGCATCCCTCACTTCCTCTACGCTGACGAGGTCGACTTCACGTCACTCGTGGAGCTGCGGGGCCGCCTGAACAAGGCCATTGCGGCATCTCCCGATATGCTCCTACAGGAGACTCAGATCTCCAAGCTGTCCTACCTCCCTTTCATTATCAAGGCCGTCTCCCTCGCGCTCTATCAGTACCCCATCCTCAACGCACGTGTGGACGCCGACACCTCCAACACCGCCGCCAGGCCCTCCCTAATCATGCGCTCGCAGCACAACATTGGTGTTGCCATGGACACGCCTTCGGGTCTGCTCGTCCCCGTGATCAAGGACGTCGGCTCGCGCAACATTCTGTCCATCGCGTCGGAGCTCACCCGTCTCCAGAAGCTCGCACATGCCGGCAAGTTGTCGTCGGCGGACATGCAGGGCGGCACAATCACCGTGTCAAATATTGGCAACATCGGCGGCACGTACGTGTCCCCCGTCATCGTGGAGCGCGAGGTGGCCATCCTGGGCGTAGGCCGTATGCGCGCCGTGCCCGCGTTCGACGACGCTGGCGCTGTGGTGAAGAAGCACATCACAAACTTCAGCTGGAGCGCGGATCACAGGGTGATCGACGGCGCGACCATGGCGCGCGCCGCGGATATGGTGAGACGAGTTGTAGAGGAACCCGATGTGATGGTCATGCACCTCAGGTGAGAGCGGCAGGGCGGTGAGAGATGAGTAGCACCCAAGTTCCATCCCAGCCTCGGGCAGAAGCAAATATGCTGGAGAGGCGGGGTGGACACCAAAAGCACACCCCTCCAGTGTCTGGGCTGAGGGGATGATGAGGAGACGGGCGTGGGCTGGGAGGCGAGGGTTGGCGAGGAGGTACTTAGGACGGAGGAGGGGTTGTAAAAGGCGGGGTGCGGGGTGAAGTGCATGTTCCGTGGATCACGGCCAGCCCATTTTGCCTTGCTTGGGGAACAGCGCTTCTTTTCCAACCAACGCACAGCGACGAGAGGATCACAGGGGGGGTCACCGCTGCAGAAAACCGCCGACATGGTCGCAATATGGGGAATATACTGCGAGACAGACAGGCGGCAGCAAGGATGGGGGAGCTGTCGGGAAGAAATCAAGACAGCTGCCCTCACCGGTGCGGGCGGTCATGTTGCATTGTTATCACACTACCTTAGCACCATGTACCTAGACGTAAGCCAAAATATGAAGCATTGAGAACCTCGGGGGTACGCAAAGACTCAACACCGGGAACGAGTCGACGTTGCTCTGGACCACTCACCGGCACGATCGCTGCCTTGCCGAGAGTCCCAAACGTTTCTGGTCGGGATTGGTCTTGACCGGAATAAAGGAGCGAGAGATGGGGGAGCTGTCTTCACCTGGATGACGTCGGGGCGGCCTCCAACACGTCCCGTTTGCCGTCATCCGGCTCGTCGTTGGGGACCGGGAGCTGATCACCTCCTTGGTTCCGTCATTCCTCTGGAGTCCGGGGCGCTTACAAGGCGGGCAGAAGCATGGCACATTCGTCAGGCACCGACGGTGGCCCCCAATGGCCCGGCAGCACCAAGTGTGACAGCACGGGGCGGGGAGGGCAAACAGGTGATCATGAGCGGGCAGAGGATGCATGCACGTCAGTCACGTTGACGGGGACCGGTCAAGACCACACGGGTGAGATGAGTGAGCACCTCGGTGGATCGCCGTATCGAGCACCCTGAGGAAGATGCGGGAAATTCCCCCCGCCCTCTCTAAAGTAATGTCCTCAAAAGCGACCCTGGAGCCGGCAGAGCGAGCTGGAGACCAAAAACACCATGCCCCGGGGCGGTGATGTCCAATGGCTACGCCATGACAGGCCCCCAAAGTCCTGCAGGACGCTTGATCTGGACTTAAAACCGGGGTAACGCAAACTCTGATTCGCCGCCGTCCTGCTCAGCTTGACCCTGTTCCTTGCGATGGAACACTCGGACGCCGAAACTGTTCCCCCAAGCCTCTTCTGCCCGGTCGGGATTCCAGCGTTGTGTCACCCTCCACGAAAGGTCAGGGGACTTCCCGTGGTGCCAGCCATGCCAGCGCATCAGGCACTTGTCCTCTTGCTATGACGATGATGACACCCATTAACCTCAAAGTCACAATTTATCATGTCTAAGAAGCGTGCACATAGCGGGCAAAAGGAGGTGTAGTAATTGTAAATGGCGACGTGTAATCCATCTATCTGATTGGAGACGCATGAGGCGTCGAACGAGTACACGGGGCTTGCATCATCGCGGCTCAGGTTCGACCAGTCGGACCAGCCCGTCAGTAGGATGCAGAATGAACACCGTCATCATTAATCAGGTATTCCTGTTTGAAACAGAGAAAACACCACAGAAACGCCACAAGCCATCGAGGATGGTATCCAACCCAAACCAAAGCGCGCTCTCAGCAAGCTTGCTTGTCAACGCCGTAATCTCAAGACGCCATGGGGAAAAGGTCCCCCCCCTTTTCACTTTTCGCACCCAACTCCGGACTGAAGTACCCTTTCTGGGCAATCCTCGGGAACCATGAACGCATTATGCCAATCGAACAACAACCACCGTCCTGTCTCATCGCGATTCCATGACGTCTTCCTCGTTGTTGATAATGGCGTTGACGCTGTCTATCGCGTCCTTCTTGACTTCGGCGATGTCCTTGCTAACATCGAGAATGATCACGTCTCGCTCGTCGGCCTGGGGAACTTCGAGGATACTGAATTGGCTAGATACCATGTTGGCACCCATGTAGTGGTTGGTTGCGGCGGAACGAGCGGCGACGCGCTCGACAAGAACAGATTCGTCGGCGTTCAAGAAGATGAAGTGGATCAGGAGCGAATGGTCGTAGTAGGCGGCTACGCGGATCACGTCGCGGTACTTGCGCTTCAGCGCCGAGCAGGTGAGTACGACGCCGTCGGCGCCGCTTGCAAGTTGGTTCTGGGATTCTTCCCGGAGCAAAGTGAGCCAGTCCCAGCGGTCAGCGTCGGTGAGCGGAATGCCTTGAGACATCTTGTCGATGTTGGACTTGGGGTGGAACTGCAAGCGCGTGGTCAGCAAGTGGTCCTACGGTATAGCCAGCAGTCCATGCCGACGTACATTGTCGCCCTCTATGTAAGGTAGCTTGAAGGTCTTGGCAAGATGCTCAGCAACCGTTGTCTTGCCGCATCCAGCGGGGCCAGTAACCAGCCAGATGTGGTGAAACTTGGTGTCGAGGTCGCCTTGAATGTCCCTGCCCTGGACGCTCATAGTGGGCACGCCCGGGACAGAAGGTTGCGTCTTGGAGGAGACAGCGGCCGCCATGCCGGCCGTAAGCGAAGCAGGAGAGGTCGGGCTCTGGCCACCGTTCAAGTGGCCAGGAGAATCGTATGAGAGCATGGTGAAAACTATGCGCTGTGGGCGAGGTGAAGGCGGAAGTCTGTGTCCTGGAGATGATGGCGTTGAATCGTTGCTTCAGTGACGTGATGAGTGGCAAGAGGAAGACAAGACAGTGACGTGCGTTAGTCGGCTATCTGACTCGGTGTCAACGTTGAGGTGTGAGGGCCACTTCGACGTAGACCTGCTTTGAAGTGGGATGAATTCGAGGAAGGAGACTGTGAACGCAAGAATACGTAGTTCTCATGGACAGGTGGTAGCTCTTCTCTAGATCTCAAAAGACCATCACTCCAGGAAGGGATAAACTGATCAGCAAAGACAGCACGGGCTGTGCATTGCTTTATAGTTTTGCGAGTCTGAAGCAAGCACGTCCCCCGGGGCCGGGACCTGGGCGGTCTTCAAGTTGCCCGGCCGGCGTGGGCGTGGGCGTGGGAGGGCCCTCCCA